>SSBG01000008.1:755357-783600 GCA_028220655.1 Shiraia bambusicola | reverse complement strand
TATATCTTTTTAGTATATTTAAGCGTTATATCTAGTCTCTTTATAGTTACTATAGTAGCGTTAAGCTAATTAACCTCTTTCTTAATTACTTCTACTATAACTCTTATTTATCCTAGTAGACGCTAATACTGCCTTAGTAGCTACTTATAATACTTTAGCTTTATACTCTAGAGTGCTTCTATACTAAATCTACTTCCTTTTATAAGTTTTACGCTTTATTATTAAACGCGCCCTTTATAGATAATAAAAGATAGAATAGAATAGCTTATAGCGTAGATACTTTATATTACTATTAGTTATCTACTTATAATCGCCTAGCTAAACTAGAGTAGGCTAATTACGTTTCTCTAAACCTATAATAACCTTTATAAAGCTAATAACCCCTATCTAAAAGCTAGTTTTATTAAAGTTATAGATATTATTATTATAGTTAGATGCTATACTTAGCTATTATCTTCTTTATAAGATTAAACTACGCGCTAATAACCTTAGAATCTTCTTATAGTATTCTCTGCCTATCCTTTACCCTATTAAAAGCTATTTTAAGCTTATTTAAGCGTGTAATAAACCTTCTAGCCTACTTCTTATTAATATATCCTTTACTACGTATACCTAGTATCTTATTAGCTATATCTTCTACTTTATATAACTAGGGTGTCCGTTCCTCGGCGTTCGAGCTCGAGTACAGTCAGCCACAATCCTCACACAGATCACCTATGCGCACGCGCCCATACGAGAGCTCTGATAGGAGCCTCATCCAACCGATATTGGGATCGCCCATCCCATCGCAAGCATGGGGGTAGTATAGGGGGAAGGTGGCTGGGACTCGGCCGAAGGAGCCCTCTCCTTCGCGCCGAGCTCTGTATATAGACTGTTAAGCTCCCACCTATATGGGAGCAAGGCTTTAGATACAATCATAATTGATTTGACGCCTCACGTTGTTTTATTTCTTTTCACCCTCCCCGCTCTCCCATTAATTTGTGGATAGAGTACTCCACCAACATAGGGGGTAAATTCTTACGCGTTAAGGTTAAGTATATATTAGGTAATTATTTACTCCTTAGTTATAATAAGTTTCTAGTAATTTAGTAAAGTATTTGCTTAAGAAGGTATTTTATAGTATTTTTAGTATAAAGTTATAAATAGTATTCTAAACACGCGTACAGCTTCTTAGATGCTTTTAGTCTACTAGAATCTAAGAGATTAAATAGCAAGGTCTATTTTCCCTTTATTATAGAACTGTACTACTTATATTAGTTAAGATATACTATAAAGTTATTAAAGATAGTTGCGCTAAAGAATTTTGATCTGTTTAGTCGTCTAATCTACTTACTAATTAACTACGTTAAGTATACTACTTAAATTAACTTTATAAATTATACCTTGTTTTATAAAAATATATCTTTATTACTTTATTTTTATCTTTAGTAAATAACTATACTTATACTATATTATTATATAACTAGTCGGCCTTTTACTCTTCTGTACGCTTTGGGCGCTAGCATACCCTTAGTGAGGCCTACCTACTTGCCATGAACCGTCAAGTGTCACTAGATTTGGCCACACCATCTTTGACGCCCCTTACGATGCTACAAGTATCTATGCATGGCTCACTGCCTTGATGAGGCAGTGCCACTGCATCTTCAATGCCCGAAACCGCGAGTGTTGACGCGCCTGTGCTGGCGGGCTCGTCACCAAAGAACACCCGCCATCGTCCGCTAGGAAAGAGTAGCAGTGCTGCCAGTGCAACTCTCTCCAAGCAACATGGCACAGAACAGCCCGGCTTCACCAATCCTACCCTAAGCATTATCAATAGCGCCTCGCGCAATACTTCTGTCAGCGATACGTCGTGCCCATCACGAGAAGGAACCCCGCCACCACTCCCTCCTCGCCTCACTCGACGCCCATCTACCTCGCACTCAATTCACCGGGCCCCATCCCGGCCACAGCTCGTGGCGAGGCCAACGACCCAACTCTCGCTGAGCACTGGACAGGCCTTTGTAGACGTGGGCGAGGACTTGCCAACCAGTCATGCTTCGAAGCAGCCCGGCCATCTGAGGGTGAGCTTCCCCTCACACAGTGTGAGCGATGCAGACGACAATGCCAGTGTACAAAGCTTCATGCCTGTTGATGCAACGGGCGATGGCGAAAGCATCTTGGGCGAGGTCATGGGATCGCAAGAGAAGTCGACGACCGAAAAATTGCTATTACAATCGCTAGGGCACAGATTTGTCGATGCTGAGGCACAGAGCATATTCCCGCCAGATCCATGGTTCGAGTCTGCTTTTGCTCGCGAGTTCGACGAAATCGAGGACATGAAGACTGACGGTTCCAATGAAGGTCAGCTTCAGAAACACACTTTGTATGTAGGAATAGCTTGCGCTGATATAGTGAATAGAAGCTGTCATGCAACACTGGCGCGCCAAACTCAAACATTTCCTCATCCTTTCAAGTGCTGGCAAACCCATATACAGCCGGCACGGTGATGATCAACTCGTCACGAATTACATTGGTGTTGTACAAACCATTATTTCCTTTTACCAGTCCACGAGTGATTCGTTGAAGGGTTTTACCGCTGGGGACGTCCGCTTTGTTGTCATGTCCAAAGGTCCACTCAACCTGGTCGCCATCACGCGACTCCCTGAGAGTGACTCGCAGCTTCGTAGTCAGCTCGAAGCACTGTACATGCAAATTCTGTCCACTCTGACCCTACCGAGCATGGAACGCATGTTTGCCGCCCGAGCCAACTATGATCTGCGCCGTCCACTCCAAGGAACAGAAACGTTACTTTCTGCTCTTGCAGATGGCTTTACACGGGGCTCATCATCAACCCTTCTTTCGGCCCTGGAGTGCTTGAAGCTCCGCAAGTCACATCGCATGACCATTAACAACACGCTCTCACAAACACGCTCAGAAAATTTACTTTACGGGCTCATTGTGGCTTCGGGCAAACTAGTCTCAGTAGTGCGGCCCAAGAAACACAGCCTGCACCCTGGAGACCTACATTTGATCTTCAACATGCTGTTCGAAGCGGGTAGCGTCAAGGCTGGTGGCGGCGAGAACTGGATACCACTGTGCCTTCCAGGATTCAATAACACGGGATACCTGTATATGTATGTCAGTTTTTTAAATCTGGAACACCCCACACAGCCCATACAAGAGCGACCAAGAACAAGCGACGGAGCGGACGATGAGGTTGCGGTGCTGCTAATTAGTGCAGACAAGGAGAGCTTCTTTGAACTAAGAAATATGCGGGATGATCTTGTCGAGGTACGTGCATATTGTGTGGCCTCTTTTATTTTTCTTTTTTTACAAAAGGGGTTTGAAAAAGTCTCCCTACTTTCGGTCTTGTGGACACCTCGTTCCGCATCAGAGGCGCGAAGGACCTGCGATTTACGAGGATCTTTTTGAGAGGGAATCTCGATTTGAATCGCAAGGGCGTGGGTAATTGGCTAATCACCTTGAACCACGACCTGCTACACTCGCTCACTGCTCTCAATTTGGGCTTAAGGCGGTGGCTCGCTTTCTTACATGCAGAATGGTGTTGGTTTGTACGTCGGGCCCGGATATGATACTGTCCGATGGAGCTCACTATTGCTCCGACTGACCGTCCACAACGTCCGATTGCACCCATGACCCGACGGATTACTTCTCCCCATGCAATGCTTGGGATCTACTGGACATGAAAAATGCATGCTAACGGCTTTCTCCGCTGGACAGAAACTGCAACGCAACGGGTCGATCGATGCCATCAGAACCGCCGTCAAACAAGGCCGGCCCAGGTGTACGGATATCGTGCCAGGAAGCCCACTAAGGCACTTTTTGTACAAAAGTAGGGGCAATGTGCAGTTTACCATGCCCAGCTTTGAACCCTACTTCAAAGGCGCCCTAGAGAAGCGGAGGTATGTCTCCGCCCATACAACTGCCTACAGTCAACCAGTCCGCCCCCTACCCACCCTGACTCAATACGGACCTCCCTGCTGATGATTTTTACCAACGAGCCACACACATTTCCACTGATGTGATGCTAATTTTTGGTTTCTTTTTTCTTTCTCACAATTACCTAGGTTGTTAAATCTCTACCACGAGCTACACGCCAATCTCCGTAATAAACCCACCCCGCTCAAGATCCATCATGAGACAGACACGACGTGCATAGCGCTTGCGTGGAGCACGCCGCTTTTTGAACTTTATGCCGTTGCACCAGCGAGTACGTCGCGTCCGGCGCTGGCGCAGAGTGCCAACAAGATAGTTCAGTGGGTAAGGAAGGAGGAGGAGCGAGTATTTATTATTGGAGGGGCGGTGTTTTAGACCTAGCAGATAACTAGTCAGGTGAATATGAATATGGTGTGTGGCGGGGAGCGCATAGCATAGTGTTTGTAAACAGAAGAGTAGATACCCTGATAGGCTTATAGGTTAGGTATACATATCAAGCATGAAATAGGTATACACCAGACAATCCATCATGGGGTGAGAATGTTGTGAGCATGAGCATGAGCATCGCACACTACCATGTACAGAATAAATTTTACATGAAGAAGAAGAGCGAAAAAAAAAACAGTCGTTCAAGCGTGGGTTAGGTGACATCGCGTGCTATAATATCTGTAAAGTCTCTGACCACATTTCTCCCCACTTACAGACTGCACTTCCTTGAATATGCCTACCTATACCAAATCCAAGTCATGTATCGTCCGTCATGTGGTAGAGACTTGACTTTCTGGCTCAAATCTTATGTCAACGAGCCTCAGAGCTTGAGACATGTCTTTGAAAAGTCCACATGCCTCCAGTGAGTGTGAGTATATATATATACATATATACTCCCATGGGTCGAAATCAAACACCATTCTCATATACAGCCAGGTCCATCATCAAATGGCCAAGTGCTGTAGCTTTGGGTTGAGGTTCTCGAGCTCATTATTATGGGCTAGTGGAGGCGGTGGGATGGCTTGTGTTGCTAATATAGCTGCCGCATGCGTGCTATTCTTGGCAACCATACGTGTTGGACGTGGCGATGGCGCGAGGCGGATTGAGAGAGATGTGTGTCGTGGTGGGCGACACTACTATTTGGGTGGGCGCTTTTGCCAGGTGAGCTCACGGAGTTGGGTCTTCAGCTCATCCTTGAAATGATCAAATGCAGTCGGACCAGTTCCTTCAGTTGTGGTTAGTTGGTGTGTGTGTGTGTGTGTGTGTGTCGAGTGTGGTGGGGATAGACATACTGCCACCATTCTTTGGCTCGAGGTCTGGTAACCTGTGAATCTTGCGATATGCTTTTTGGACAGCTCTGTTGAAGGTCGGGCTACGGATGAGCTGGTAGAGAGCACGTCAGCGGCTGTGCAGTGATAGAAGATGGCATCTGCCGACGAGGGCGACTCACTCGTGCGACTGCCCAAGCCTGTAGCATGTGTTAGTTGATAGTTGGATTGCAGGCGCCAAAGGAGCAAGAAGCTGAGCAAACCCACTCACCTCGATGAAGACAAACCAATTCATGTCCACACTTGTGAAGCTGAAGCTCGTGAGGGCTCGGTAATCACGTGGGCAATGGTGATGATGATGATGATGATGATGATGACGATGATGATGTGGAGGAGGAGGAGTAATCAGTGGGCAACCGCTAATTAGCCTGCATGAGTAATTGATCTGATATATCATATGCTGCACGAGTAATCGACCTGACATTAACTGATAATTACATAGTTGTTTATTATCGACGTGACTGTCTAACTACTACATGGCCACACTTGTCACCTGTGTTCTGGTCAGAGTGTAGGACACAGCTGACAACTAATATACGCACAGTATAACACAGCCAAACATCTCGTGATAGCTGCTCCCTCCAATCGCTCACGTGTCTCTCAGATAAGATTTCACACTGGTCTGGTGGACTCTGTCACCCCCATCACCCCCCAAGCTGTTCCAAGGTTGTCGTCACTCCTCTCCTCCACACCCCCCACCCACTTGTCAACGCCAACAGAAACCCATTCAAGCTGCATAAACTGCGCGCCCTGAGGCGCAAAGCGAAGCTCAAGGGCAGTCTTCTCAGGACTGACCCAGAAATCATGGCTTCGGCGCCAGCTTCACTGTCTCCAACCTCATCCAAGCGTTCGCGCAGCAGAGACAGCACGGGATCAGGGACTGCATCGTCGCTCCCCACCCCCGCAGCAAATACGCCGCTGGTCACACCGTCTGTTAGCACCAACAGCCTTGTTATACCTTCGTCGACACCGAGCACCCCTTCCAACGGCGAACCTTACCTACTAGACGGTACCCCATACCCCGCCTTCCTGCGCCTGGGCAGAGGTGGTAAGTACACCCGCTTCTCATCGAGATAGGCCATGGCCAACAGCAACCTGCAGATCTGCACGCGAGGTGGACTCGACTAGACTTTGCTCAGCGGCTGCGGGACGGCGCCCAAGCCCACCAGAATGGGTCAGATCAGCCCTATGAATATGCGCGATGCAATACCGAAGAGTATGCGTTGCGCAACAGATACATCAACGTCGACCCCTACCAGGCGAACAGAGTGAAGCTAGACGTGCCAGAGGGATACTGGGACTACATCAACGCCTCGCCCATTGTCTTGGAAACAACAAAGTCCAAGGAATCGCTAAAGTATATTGCTACACAGGTGCGCAAACAGCTGGCACGGCCCATGGCTATCTTCTTGTCGCTAACGGCCTAGTCTAGGGCCCCAAATCCGACAGCTGGTCTCATATTTGGCGTATGATATGGGTGGAGAACCAAGACCCTGCCGTTATCGTGATGCTCACGCAAACTCACGAGACTGGCCGCGAGAAATGCTACCCATACTACCCACAGTCGCCCGAGAACCCCGATATGCGCATCAACGAGCATGACGAGTTCCAAGATGGCTTGATCCACAACTTGCACTTGACCTCGCTATCGCACGACACTGAGGCTAGAACAGAAGTCAGGGAAATGGATATGACAACGGATGATGGCCAGGAGTCACGCAGGATCTGGCATCTGCTCTTTGCTGGCTGGCCAGACTTTTCGGCGCCTGAGGGAGCCGACAGAACAGGCTTGTTGAAGCTCCTAGAGATTTCTCGCCAAAAGAACGTTGACAACACGACAAACCCTCGGATCGTTCACTGTAGTGCTGGCATTGGTCGCAGTGGCACATTTATTGCACTAGATTGGCTCATGCAGGAGCTTGACGAGGGCACCTTTGACGACGCTCCAGACAACCAGGACCCTATCATCGCCGTTGTGGAGAAATTGAGGGACCAGCGAGCTGGTATGGTTCAGTCAAAGATTCAGTTCTTGTTTCTCTACGACACAATTCGTGAGCAATGGCGTGAGCGCTGGATCTCTCAGCATCCTGAAGAGGCTGCCAAACTAGGCGTCACTAGTACCGCAACGTTACACGACGGCGAGCCTGCTCTCAAGAGACAAAAGTCGGTGCAGAATGGCGATGTGCAGGTGGACGCAGATGAGCTGCCCAAGGGTGAAGTGAGTGAGGTAGCATCCGACCCACATGCACGTGCAGCCCTGGAGGCGGAGCTCCAAGATGCAGATATGGAGTACGAGAAAGGCAAGACGTGATTGTTAACAGGACCAACACTAGGGCCCTCGGAGATCAGGTCGCGGACGGCAGGGGAGGATTACTTTCGATAACGCCACGGTTGTACATCGGTATACGTCATTTGAAAGTATTGCCCCACCTCCTTCTGTTGATATCAATGTTCAAGGTATTGTCGAGAACGTGGACGCCAGTGGGGAGGTGGAACATCAGAACGATGGCGCAGTTGACCAGGAAGCTCAAGACTCACGTCCTGGTCCCCCGTCACGCTCTTCCTCTGTCATTTCCCTGGCTGGCTCGCGTGTCTTGAGTGGGTTTAAATGCTGCAATTGCGAGCCTTGGCAGATTTTGCTGTCTGCGTTCGTCTTCGCCCTTTTTATAATTGGCCTCATGTTTGTGTATTGGGAATATGCCGACCCATTTGGTATTATTCTCTAAGATTCTTTTTATGGCCCTGGTCTCCCTTTTGTTTCAAAGGTAGCATAGCGTTGCGGGTCCTTGGCCCTGGATTTCCTTGGTAGGTAGAGAGTGATATCCCCAAATAGCTTCAATGCTGTCCCCGAGTCAGATCAGATGGAAAGAAGGAAAATTTTTACTCTTTCAATTTCAATTTCCGTAATATCCAACCACGGACTCGAAACCCTTTTTCGAAACAAAAACGGCCAAAGTCTCGTTGAACTAAACAACCGAAATTTCAATGCACATGCCTTTGTACGGGCAACCCATTAATATTAACATCGTCTCATCTTATACCAAATTAGAAAGACTAACCTGCGTAGCTAGGTTACAACTAATATTAGCTTGTTCTCTCCCGCCTCCCTCACAATTCACATACATTGCACTTCCGGCTCCGGGCCTTTTCTCCCCCTTCGTATCCGTATCCGTATCGTCGGCAGAGTCCAGACTCCAGAGCCGCATCGTCATCATCATCATCATCATCATCATCATCATCACATGATCTTGCCAATTCCGAGCAAAAGCCAAAGGGCTCCAAAAAAAAAGGGGAGGGGGATGGCATTTATTAGTGTCTAGCTAAGCTAGTCATGCTTCACTTCATAGGTGATTACATAGTAGGTAACTACCTGGGTAAATAATCCCGGTAGTTTGGAATCTGGACACGGAGTATTTTCGTCAAGTCTGGGATACGATATGACACGATGACACCACCGGGCTGCGGAATCTGTGGCTTTATAGGATAGGTATACACATACATACTCCGTACACACCTGATTACATGGCTACTTTGTTTGGGTCGGGGTTCAAGTGGTGCCAATCCCGATGATGACTGGAAGGGAAAGGGGGAGGGTGTTGCTTGCGGGTGGAACTCGGGGAGAAGGAAAATATGTAGTTTTTGTATCAAAGGACGATGAATTATGAATAAGAAGCCAGGAGATTTCTCTTGTTTAAACATGATATTGCTTGTGTGCGGGGTTAGGTTAGGTCAGTGTGAATTCTGGGTCGTTGGAGAGTGGATGGATGAGGTGTGTAACTATGTATGTAATCTGATAACAAAGCAGATGAAATCTACACATGTAACTATGTGGATGGGATCTATTAGTTACTTAGTAAGGACTAGAAAAGTGCATGGTGGGAGGGGGGGAGGAGGTTTTCCCCTACTATGTATGTATACTCCGTACCTATCCAGGTTTTCTGTCTAATGTCGTGCTTAGCAAGAGATCGTCCTGCTTACTGTAATACTGTGTGTATTGTGCCACATGTAGTTATCAGCGGCGCGCGTCATATGCCGATCATGTGGCCTAAAATCGCTGACTAAATCGTAGTATGCGTGCCGTGCTGGGATTATCAAGCTGGATTGGGCCCACTTATATCTCAACGGCTGGCATCAACGGCTGGCAGTGTGACAAAGGAACATCCTTAATGCATTGATAAGGACGGTCGCGCGTGTATGTATGTCGGGACATCGATGCAGTGATCCTGGAAGAATTCTGATTGGGTGGAGCGTTTGGGAGGATCTGAAGTTATCATGTGTTGAGGTGTACCTAGTTGACACAACGCAGTGTACCTTGGTTTACTCGGCCGGCATGTAGGGCATGATAATTACATGTTTGTGTGTAATATTCGACACTGAGTTGCCCCACGATCAACCTAGTGCCGGGTTTCGAGAATGCAGAGTTGCAGCGGTGCCTGCTGATCGCTGCGACGCGGTGTAGATGTAGTGCCGAAGATCTAATAATACATGGGGGATTCGATGGCGTTGGTAGTCATGCTGCGGTGCATATTGTAGCTGTATATTCGTCTTACAATAGCGTCGGCATCTTTATCCCCATGTACCTGATTCTGTCTCAATGTTAGCAAGGTTATGTATATAGTTTACTTATTCCCACACCTATTCTTGCAGTTCTTTCCTAATACCCCTTCTGATATAACCAGTTTAATTTTTTCATTCGCCGCACTCGAGTGAGCTGTCATGACCCCTCTCGTGGGGCCTCACGCTGACGATACTGCATGATTAAGCGTTAATTAGGCGCGCCGTCGATAAACTCGCTTTCGCACGCCGTTTCCCAAATAATAATAATAGACCGACTCAGCCGTAAAGGGGCAGTCTAGATCGGTTGAGTGATTGATTGATTATTCGCGGAATCGTCTGTGGGATGTAAGTATGATTAAGTATCCGCAGTAAATGTGAATGAGCATGTCATGTGATGAATGGCATGAAGGACGTCCACCAACAGACTTTGAAATTTGAGAGATGACGATAGGTATTAGGTAATATAGTTGGAATAGCGTCGTCCATTCATCGTTGTTCGAGTATTGTAGTCAACGTTAGCCGTTACCGTCATGCAGTTACAACGCCCTAGATGCAACGAGTGGCATTACATGGCAGACAACCATCAAAAGTGGGCGTTTGTCGATAGTAGGATATAAACAAGCCTTTCATAATTGCGCCAGCGCTTTGCTTTGGCGCCACAGAATGCTTGACCACGAAGAAAATGTCATTGTGCGTCGCGCAAGCGCATCAGCTAGAAGTCGGTGTACGTTTCGCTTGGTGTACGTAGTAGTTAATTTTTCACTCGGAACTTAACAGTAGTCTAGCAAAAACTGTGCTAAATTAGAAAAAGAGACCGCGGGGCGCGGGCGCTTGTTTGGGGCTTGAACTTGGACTGGTTGCCTTTCCCGTGTGGATGAATAATATGCTTGGAGTCAATGATAGCTGGTGAGTAATCTGGTAGTACGTATGTATACTACGGAGTAATAGTGGTTTTCGACAATTCACGTTTAGTGGAGATAGCGGACATAATTATTGGCTGCAAACGATTTGTTGTGAACACTAAACTTACAAATACTACGTCATACAGAGTATGTTATTGAGGTTCCCGTAGGCACAATGCTTGTCTCCAACGTTTGCGTGAGTCGAGAACGGTCCAAGAGGTGGAGTTAGAGTCCACACTTCAAAGTGTGTAAATGATCTGCAATGTCTTCTCGCGTGCTGTAGCAGCGCCGCGCGGGTCTGTGACGGGATGATCTAGTTATGCTTCGACGTGCTCGCACGAGGCTGCAGAGTTGAAGAGGATGTTAATTTGAGTATGAAGGATTGTGCGAGTCAGTAAAAGCTACGAATACATTCACATGTGTATTCTAGGGCAGGGAATCAGATGCAGGTCGAGACGCGTTGTCACTACGTCGGCCGAGCACCCTCCATCAACTCACGAAACCCTGACGATCCCCAAGAAAAAAGAGGCACCCATGCGAATCTTCGGATCATTACCGAAGCCACACCCACAACCGCATGATGAGAATGGGGGCTGATTAGGGGTTTGAAGGCACTTTTGAAAATAACAGCCTTGGTGCCGAATGCAAGGACATGGCCCGAATGAGTAACAAATCCGATGAAAGGATATTATAGTACAGTTTCTTCGATTCGCATCCTGTGACGTTGTAGCTTTGTCTCGGCCCTGCGGCCTTGGGATGGGCCTGGATGGACTTAGACAGCATCTTTCCCATCAACAATGCCATATTATTGAATGAGCTGCACGACTGATTGCGGATACCGACTGATTGCAGGGCAGATTCGGACAGATCTTAATCATACTTACGGACACTCCATCGACATTCGTGTCTTCTGATTGGCTTCTATACTGCAACGTTGGATAAGCACGTTTCATTGACACCATAGTCATTCTGGCGAAGACATTGGGTTTGAAGATAGATCCTCTCCTTGCGCTGCATCACATCTAGAATTCCTGGTCACTACGGAGTAAACATGGCGAATGTCAAGGATTCAAGCAAAATTCTTCATGATCGGCTCCGGGTTCTGGCTCATTAAAAATCATCTGCCATGGCTCCGGACCGGAACGCGGATGGTCCGGTGGCCGAGCGAGAGGTGTGAATCGTGATCGAACACGTCAAGACTCAAGTCCAATCCCTTTTCATTCCCTGAGGCTGGTGGGTCGTTCAAGGCAAGTGGAAGCGAGCTCGACTAGCATCACCTAAAGTGCTTTTTCCTGGTTAAATATCCATTGTTGTTTCTTTGGTTTGGTCGCTTCGAACGCCTTGGGATGGGACAATTGTCTTGTATCTAAGCTATTTTTTCCTTGTGTTAGTTATACGTAACTACCACATCAATTATTATAGTAATACTCCGTACAATAATACAAATAATTACGGTAGTTATCACAACTAGCTTAAGTAGAAATAACTACATAGTAGGCTACCTCTATCTTAGTGTAGGTAATACAAGATACAGAGTATTATCCTAGGACCTATCAAGTAGCGAGCTTATTACATATTATTAATTATACAGCGTAATAGACAATAGTCCGTAAGCGTGAAGGTAAGACCGAGGAAGCTCCGGGTTCCAAGCCATCGAGATTTGTGTACCTACCTACTATGTACTCCGTACTGTATCCCTAGTTATGTGTGAAGAAAGCCGATATATTTATCTTTTGAGCTAGATTAGCAAAAAAGCGGCAGCCAATGGTTTTGAAAAATCGTGGGTTCCTCCGATGCTCCATGCTCTTGTCCACGTTTACCTTTCAATGCGATCAGCATGTTTTCGGCTCTGAAGCTGGAGATGGTAGAGATTTGCTTTTCCGCATTCGGCTTTTTATGGGATGCAATGTATTACAGTGTGAACACAGGACTCGGGAGGAATAGGGAGGAAAACATGGCATACGTGTAACATAACAGTGCTGGTTGGGAGATCGGTGACCGCACCTGGGCAGAGGCCTGTCGGCACTCGGCGATTTCGCTCCCCGCCAGCCGTGAGTGCGAGCAACTGAACAGCCCAGTGTGGCATCGAAGTGAATGGTTGGTGTCTACGATGAAATTCATCTGCTGGGGGCATTCTTCCTGCTTTTTGTAAATGTTGTTACCACAGAGCTGTCAATGCTACTGCCCAAAATTCTCATGGGTACCTAGCCAGGAACTTGTGGACTGGGGCCCGTAGTTAAACGATGATCTTGCAGAATTGGTGCCCAGCCTGGGCGATGAGTGAGGCGTCAAGGCAAAGAGATCGTATGTAGTACCTAGCTGCAATGCGAGGATAGGAGGATATATTATACGAATATTTTGCACTGCAGTCTGCAAGCATGCCGAGTGATGAAGCCTCATTGACACACATTGGTCAGCTATCCCCTGCTCTTACAAAGCCCACTTGAAACAACAGTTGATCTTTGCATGTTCTGACGATAACTAAGCGTAGAGCAACCCAGTTTCTGGAGTTGATAAGCAAGATTGGTCAGACTGCCATGAGCCATGTACCTACAAAGGCTTCTGGAGAACCGATTGACTAATAGCTCTATATTGAGGTCTGCGGAGCAAGATTCACTCGTCTCAAGTTCGACCATCACCTGCTGCTTCGCGAGATACGCTGTTACATTGCACTTCTCCATAGTAACGGTGAACGTGTGCCAGAAAGTTCTACAAGGATACTATCTATTAGTGTGCGAATTTAGAGTCTTCTTGCGAACCAGTACGTTCGGTTATCGAAATTCAATAATGTGTTGAAGTGGCGTCTGTACAGAGTTAGAAGACAAGACTTCATTACAGCTCAGGTTTTTGCTTAGTCAAGCTACGGTTACTGTTAGAAAGCTGTCAAGCTGCTATTATACCTATTGCGTAATCGCTACCAAGGGACCCCACAAGGCTCGCTTCGTAAGCCTCGTCAGCGTGGCATAGCGAATGAAGTTGGTACGATCTGCACAAAGGACTTTGTATGATCGGTGTACCTTGGGTCGCCCACCGTTGTTGTCAGCAGCCTACAGATAAATACCTAGCCACGAGTACCAATGTGGGTAATATAGTACTGTAGTATTAATATCACAGCGAGACATATGGCTTATTGTGATGACATCTTGCTTGACAGTGCTGATGAGACACGTAAGGAGGTACACTCAAGCCATATTATACCTCTGAAGTAAGTAACTCAATTAGTCCTGCTCAAAATTTTACAAAGAGGCTGGGGTGGGGATGACCGTATTGTGCGTATTGGAATACAAGGATTGCGCATTGTTCACATGAGTCAACGAAAGCGGTTTCCGTGGCCCCATGGTTCGACGGCGATAGTATTGGGGTTCTTTCTTGAGACTTGTAATAAATTGTAATACATCTTTGACTTATCAAGTCAACTCCTAAACGAGCACGACCGTGTTGAAAAGAGAGGAGCACGTGATGAGGTAGTTACTACATTACCAAGACGAATGAAGGATCCAGATTCTAGACCAGATTGGATGAGTGAGCAAACGGGGTATCGGAGCATAGCCCCCACGCATCGTATTGGATGAAACAATGAAAGCTTCCGCAAGATCGTGAAGGACGGTCGAAAGCAGGAAATAACAGCGGTCCAATTTGGGGGCAGAGCCACAAAGATGTACTCCGTACAAAACTGCGGCAAAGGCCAACCAAACAGCTAGTTACATACATAGTATTGTGCTTTCTACAAGTCTTTGGATAGAATTAGGGAGGACAGGGCGGCGCAAGGGCCATGGGGCGGTTAGCACAAAAGACTTTACATGCAGTCATTGGCTCGCAGCCTGCACTCTTCTAAAGACCAAAGCCTGTGTGGACGTAGCGCGATGCCTTATCTGGAGTGCTTGTCAGCAAGCCCGACCAACGCAGCGTGCTGAGAGTGTCTGCGCATGCGGTACTATTAGGTAGCCATGACAGCGACTTATTATTACCGCGTCCGCTTTCTCTGTACATTGCAAGCTGACCCATCATTGTGGATGTTGGATCTGCGTTCTGGCAGCCAATTCAGTGCGTGCCAATTCAGTGCGTGTTGAGAGCTTGAGTGTGTGTAGAGGATTAGATTGTCAGCAAGAAAATGGTACCTAGCAAATGCCCGATGCTCCTCCCTTGCTGCAGACACTCGGTGGTTTCCGTTTTGGACACCACCAAAATTTGAGGAAAATGCCGCGAGCCAACTTGTACCGGTGCAAAGTCCATTACTTTGGGAATGGGAGTGTGGGCTCGGTAGTTATGTAGGGAGTCCCCAGCCAGTAGGTTGGTTCTCTTGTGGCTCGGCCGAAGCACAATGCGACAGTTGCAAGCATCGAAAAGCAGTAGGAACAGGTAGGTAGGTAGGTATACGTAGGTACTAGGTAGGTAAGGTTATTAGTGATGAGCCATAATGCTGACTGCGTCAGCATTTCGAATACCTACGGTAACCTATCTACTGTACCTACCTACCTACCTCCCTAAGAGACGAAAGAAGGCTGCTTCTTGGGTCGCTCAGGCATGCTCTGGGGGGCAGAGACCTGTCCTTCGGAGCCATCATTGTCCGCACGTGTTTTGGTATAGTATTACATATGTGGAAGGGTGGAAGATGATGTTCCCGTGTACCGAGAAGACTGCGAACTAAGGCCATAACTATTGACGATCCAGCCAAGTCGCCGCCGCGATGTCATGAGTTGGTTGTGTCACCTGTTGCCTTCTGCTGCTTCTCCTGGAGGCTGGAGCAGCACAGCGCAACGCTCGGCGACGTTTTGACGTTTACCATCTTCACGGTCCGCCTAGTCGCCGATTCCGCAGGAGGGTTTCTCACTCGACGTCCGCTGAATTCGAGCCCAGCGTCTTCGTAAGGTTGGCGCTGGGCCGCGCATCCCTGTACCCCTGCAAGTCGACTAATGTGATTCAACGTGCTCCGATTGATGATGTGTAGAAAGACAGGGGTGGTTAGCGGTAACGGGAGGTGGAGCTTGTAAAATACAACCATCACTATAGAGCTTTTGCCGTCAAGGATGTCATGCTAACGCCGAACGTCCGCCTGGAGCTGCCTTCTGACGCGAGTAGATTTAATGTCATCCTGCCCACAGAAGCTATGTTTGTATTTAGTAGTCAGACCTGCACCTCGAGTTTCTCTGAAATCAAATTTGCTGGATTTGGACACCTTCGCTCGTCACCACGTTGCCATTCTTGAGCAAGCCATCAGCACAGCTCCAAGTCTCCTCCACCTCGTACTGGTCCCATCCCTCTCTTACTTGCATGTCCTCGCATAGATCAAGCTCAATGGAAGCCCAAGATAACATTAGAAAGCGGGTTTGCAAAGCCTGCGATCGCTGTCGATTGAAAAAGTCCAAAGTATGATCGACACGACTTTGATCAATGTTCACGTGCTGACCGTGATAGTGTGATGGAGCTAGCCCGTGCAGTCGTTGCAAGGCGGACAATGCCATTTGTGTTTTTGGCGAGAGGAAAAAATCCCAAGACAAGGTCTACCCCAAAGGGTATGTCGTTGCTCATGTTGCATGTAGCCACTGGACTAACGTGTTTAGCTATGTTGAGATGCTTGAGCAACAACAGACTCAGCTTGTAGCAGGCCTACGAGAACTCTACAGCCGCTTGCAGAGAGGGGAGAGCTGGCCAGGACAGCCGTTGCGCGAAGCATCAGGCGGCCATCCCCTCACCCACGACATCCTCGAGAGACTCGATCTCCTACAACCTTCAGGCGACCATAACAACAGCAACTACGAGGGCTTCGAGGAGGACTGCAGCCGGATGCAACAACGACTTCTGGATGGCGGGGCTCCATTTACCCGTAGGCGAGGATCGGTCAGCTCAGACTCGGAGCATGGCCATGCATCATCGACCTCATCGACTGGCGGTACGCCGACAACCCGATCATTTGCTTTCGATACACCTTTTGCTCGCAACCATACACCACCAACGCCAGTCATGACCAGCACATTCCCGCGGCAGTCGCAAGTTCTTTCACCCGTCAAGCAAGAGTCGCCCATGGTGTCGTCGACGTTTATGAACACTGGGGCACTGGATCCATCGTCGTTATCGCGTGGCGGCTGGATGAACGACAGCATGATGATGGACGAGCCGGTGGATTTCAGCAAGCCCATGTACAACTTTGACAACTTTGGCAGCTTCGACCCAAACATGATGGTGGACTCGATAGCGATGAATCCCAGCGACCCCATGATGCCCGACTGGAACGGCAATTCTGAACTCGATTTCAACACCTTTATTCAAAACCCGATTGGCGCGTGATTGGCCACGAGTCCATGTTTTTGATTGGCCTTTCTATTCTTCATCCAGCGTTCTAGCGGTTGGAATTGGATTGCACGCGGCGTTTGAACTTTGGAGTCTAGGGAAATTTTTGTGGCGTTAGGGACACTGGGAATATGCGTCGGGCATTACAGTTGGACGATACAATAGGTATCACAATGCATGGTTGCATTGTGAGTTCACTAGCGGGCCCGACTTTACACACGCATTCGGGGTACACGTAGCGCACAAGATACCAAAACCAAGCAGTCAGCAGATACAGCAATAAATGATAATTACCCTCTTCGTAATTTGTGTGTGTGTGTGTGTGTGTCTCTCTCTCTTCTTTTTTTTGTTTATTCATTTTCAATGGACTCTGCGTGTTGGTGGTCGTGTGTGGTGTGGTGGACTTGGCTGTGTTATTGTGTGTGTGTGTGTGTGAGTGTGTGTGTGGGCAGGCTCGGGATCTACAATGCCCAGGCCCGATTAAGCGAAGCGAATGCTGCAACCTACATATTATTACCCACCCACCCCATGCCCCATGGCTCATCCATCGCCCATCGCCCATCGCCCATCGCTTGCTGTCCTCGTCTGCGAATGAGTGCATCGTGGCATTCAGGCTCGCTACCTCACACTGTCGGGCTTTGCACCGACGTCAAAAGATGCTGCTACCGCACCTCGACTTGACGCCGCTCACGTGAATGGCGACAAGACGGAAGAATTCGTCAGCTCTATTCCCTACTGCTTCATTAGGCTAATACAACAAATGCCCGGTAGATTATACCTTCAGCTCATGTCTCGTCCCTCTTGTCCTGCGTGTCAACTTCAATAATCGCATCCATCGCCTTACCTTGCCTTATCACAAGCCAACCACAGACAACGCCATAGGTGAGTGGTGCTGCCCGCCTACAGGGTGCCTGCTGCAGCCATGACCCAATCCGCCCACGTACACGACACATTAATTACCCCTCACTCGACCTGATCAAGTATCGCCGTCTGGCTGGCACTTCTGACTAATGGGCGCATGCAGACACTGCTCTGTAGTCATCAACAGGCTAGCCATCCTCATTTCATCTCATAACCTATCATGTCTTCTGCCAAGGCTTTTGCCTTTTTGCCCTTGGGTGCCATCATTCAAAAGTTCAATGTCAATGGAAAGAACATCGTACAGGGCTTCCCCACCGCCGAGCTATACAAGCAGCACAATGCCCCTTACTTTGGCGAAACCATTGGTCGCATTGCCAATCGTGTCTCGGGCTCAAAGATCAACAACTTGAATGGAAAGTCCTGTCCCCTAGCACCTAACAATGCTCCCAACTCTCTCCACGGGGGCAACGCTGGCTTGGGTAAACGCGAGTGGGAAGGTCCCTCGAGCGTGACGCGCCATGGCAAAGACGCTACTCTATTCAAGTACCTCAGTCCCGATGGCGAAGAGGGCTACCCTGGCACCGTCGAATTTCGCGTGTGGTATCTGCAAGAACAAGAGCAGGTCAACGGCGTCCAGCAAGAGATTCTGCACATCGAATATGAAGCTGAACTGGTTGGAGATGAAGTCGAGGAAACTGCCATCAGCCTGACCAACCACAGGTAATTGATCTTATCTGAAACACTTTATCATCATACCAATTGGCCGCAGTTACTTTAATCTGACTGGCGGCTCTACCATTGCCGGTACAGAGGTTACGTTGGAAACGGCCAAGCATCTCGTGGTTGACCAATATCTGATACCCACAGGGCCTGTGGAAGACTTTCCTGGCATTACTGCCAAGAAGACTTTTACTTTGGGCGAGAAGGAGCCTGCCATTGATCACTGCTTCGTGGTCGACTGCAATGCCAGCGACATCCCCATTGACACCAGGTCCAAGCCTCTGCGGAAACTGGCATCATTCTACCATCCCGAGAGCAAGATCCATCTTCAAGTTCACTCCACGGAGCCGACTTTCCAATTCTACACTGGCACACACATCAATGTTCCTGCTGTCGATGGTCTGCCAGCCCGCGGTGCTCGTGCTGGCTTCTGTGTTGAACCAAGTCGCTATGTGAATGCCATCAACGTCCCTGAGCAAAAGTCACAAATGCTTCTCAAAAAGGGCGAAAAGTATGGTGCCAAGATTGTATACAAGGGTTGGCAGGCATAAGCTCACGGCGTCATTATCCTCAAATAATCAAGATTCGTTATTGACCGCAATCCAAACGGCCAACTGGACACTGCAACAATGGTGGGATGAATGACCCTCCAAAAACTCTCCAATCTACTACCTACTGTTTTGAAGTGTGATTTTGAACCGTATAGCACCTGATCGCCCGAGACCGGTATGATGTGGCCGTCGCTAGAACCAGCTTTTACACACTTTGCAACATACCTACCATGCAGATCCCCCGTTGTGCTGAAACACGACCGTCTAGACCTCTCCCAACAATCTAGAACTTTAAGAACCCCACGACGTCATGCAGCATGTTTTGACAAGACGCATCTACCATTGCATAGGTAGATAAACTGTTAGCTTCCTGTGTATAGTGCACACCAACTGCGTGACGCGTGCTCTTAAAGAGTGCCGAGTTGCCGAGCGAGGCATTCTAATTTCTAACCACGGGCAAAGTTTATTCTGACCTCCTGCAACGCGGCATTAGGCATGTCCCGAGTCATCTCGATACCAAGCCAAGCAGGACATGAGCCTGCATTCTTACACTTTCTCGCTAGGCACATGTAGCGACACTGGGTCACTGACTGGTACCTATGTCCTACAATGGACAATGGCAATCTCAACAAGCGCGCTATTATCACACACCTGCTCAGCCACCCAGCTTACATGATCACGATGACCTAGGTGCTTCAATTGCCGACAGAACAAGGCGAACCCATCGTATTGCAAAACAGAGAATGACCGAGGTTGCGGCTCCACAAGACCGAAGAGAATACATTACACAGAAGAAAACAGGTTTAACTGATGCCAACCTCCACCCAACCGCCTAACTACCTACCTACCTACCCAATGCACCCAAGCCATCCCAGCCCGTAAACGCATTCTCCTTCGTCTTCGAGACAAATACCTACCAGCTAAATCACTTGCTACATACTACGTACTTCATACATGCATACTAATCAAATCCGTATTTTCTCCTGTACAATATACTACCTACGCCGTAATGTCGGCGAACCTAGTAGAACCGGTCGGCGATTGCACTCAGTTTGAACCCCTCCTTCGGGCCTATGGTAACAAGCAGGTTGGGTACCTAAGTAGGTATATCGAACATGACTTTTGATCCATGAATCTTTCCGCGCTTGCGCATTTCGCATTCCCGGCTGCAGGCCTGCAAATACAAAGGTGAACACGCATACATGAATGGGTACCGAAATAAGGTCAGTCTGGATTTGGATCCAGCATTAGATATTCCCAACTCCCCGGTTGGAAACGAAGGGCGAAAACAAATCAGCGTTTCGGTACCAACCATGTTACATGTATCGTCGTGATGTAAAAAAAAACCCCCCGACTAAGGTAATTTTAAATTGGCATGTATACTTCGTACTCTGAGGTACTCTACTGGCCGATATAATTAGGCAGGTATCAGGTATTCCGAGTATTTTGCTCCTAGGTGGAATGATCGTCTTGAAGCTAAGAAATTAAAGTCTGTAAGGCTCTGGCCAAGCATACCTCTATACCCGTTTGCAAAAGAGTGCCGAGACATCAAAGGAGGCGGGGACGACAAGACAGCCTCGCAATATTACATACCTACACATCTCATCTCTATTAGGTATGTATCCGTTTCCGTTACTGTGGTTCGCGCACGACTCGAGATGCGTGAGTCAGATCCAGGACAGTGGTAAAGGACTCGGCATCGAGAGAGAGAGAAAGAAAAAAAAAGAGACTCTGAGAGTCGGTAAGAGTTACCTATCCTTTGCTAGGGGTGGCGGTATATTCCATGTTATCCTTTGCGCGCCAAGTGTCGATCGAGGGGGGAGTCACTCGTACGAGCGCAGTCACGGTACATATTTATATTGTATTACCTTACACTTGGGAATTGCATAGGTAGGCAGGCAGGCAAGACTGAAGAGACGGTGAGGTGGAAAAACGTCGCGCGAAGCGAAACGGATCGTTAGGCAGGTGCTCAACCTCGCACGCGCGTCGTGAGCATAGGTATATTTGTATTTTGTCGAAAACTGTTTCGAGATGAGTTGGGGGTGTTCAAGTTGGGTAAAAAAAGCTGCAACACAAAGCATCAAGTAGGTATACGTACGTATTACAAACTCTACCGTCACGTTATTTGCCTTTTTGCCCCTTTTGGGGGGGTTTTTTTTTCTTTTTTTTTGTTTTTAAATCGCGCCTAGCTAATTAATACCTAGGTACAGAGTAATTAACAAGAAATAATTCACAACGCTATTAATATCCCCAACTTATGTATGTACCGAGTATGTAATTACACACATGCGACAAATTTCGTCCGGAGGGTTGTGTGCCAGCCATACTATCACCAATTAAGACTAGATGGCCAACTAAAACCTCGGCGCTAAACTTTGGCATGCAGCAGCCACACTCTACATACATCCGTATACATACATAACAAGCCACAGAAATTCTCCTTTCTTTTTCCCTTCTCCGACAGTGCGCGCCACAGTCCTTTAATACCCTCTTGCTTATTCCCCAACCTGTGACCTTGACTATTACCTAATACAGAGTAGATGTTTTTAACCCCCCCCCTTTAACCCTATTTCCAAGTCAGTCCTGACCTACCTTATATTAATATAGTAGTAACTATTAGTTACTAAACTAGCTTAGTTAATCCTAATCCTACAATTCTCTGCACAATAATAATAACTAATCCTCGCACTTTGTACACACATACACACACGCCCACGTCTACGACCACGTCACTCGTGACTTGAAATAATGACGCAAACCCCTCACTTCCTCTTCTTCCCCTCCTTTGCTGTACATGTGCGTGTGTGCGTGTATCTAACTCGCGCGGGGAACAAAAAAAAACCCCCTTTCCTCTTTCTTGTACTCATTGTCGATGAAGCTGTTGTGAGATGGGTAACTTTTTTTTTTTTTTTTTTTGCTTTTGCTTTTGGATTTACTATAAAATAAATTAAAAAATAACTTATTAGTAGACTAGGCATGTTGGTTCCACAAAGGGATGGGGTTGAACCAGTCCAAAATATTCACGTTGTGACGATATTTTGGGGAAAAGATTGGTTTGTTAACTAACTATCGTGGGTTCTGCGCGTTAATATAACGCGCAGCCCCACTGTGGGTGCTGAGTCACACCCACGCTAGCTACGTACGCTAGCTACATTAGGTTCCCCCCCACACTCGCTTACCCGGCCAATATTGACAGTCCATTCAATTCATTCACACAAGGCATCTCTGGTCTAAGGTGCAAGACTACTTTTTTTTATTAATAACGATAATAATAATGCCGCCGTTTATGTAGCGTAAAAAAAAAGAAAAACAAGAAAGAGGGACTACACACATACCTACTTACTTTTTATTATTGTGCACGTAAAGTATTTATTTGTTACCTGTTCTGTACTAGATGTAGAGGTGATGGTTAGTTAATGGGATTAGTTAGGTAACTATGTATAATGTGTAATATACACATTGTGGGGGAGCATGTCATATTTCTCGACATGTATGCGTACAGGTAGTGAGTGCATGCTCTGAATATCATGCTATAATGTGTTCATCTTGACGAAATGACAGGTCCCTCGGTATGCTCTACTTCTTTATAATGTACAAACAAAAGTGTGGGAATACATCCTAGTAAGCTATCATTCACTTCACAAAAGCGAGCCAAAACAAGACTGGTAGCTAGTACTCGTATATAGCTATATACCGCTAATTATCTGTCTCTTGCTACCTCCCATATCCGGCCTTGCATTGGCAATATTCAATATTATACAAAGGTTATGCTGTACTGACCACTATCCCCAACACCCAACACCCAACGAAGTAGAGGGAAATGCTACTTGGCGCCATTGAGCTTTAGCTAGGGCGGAGGAGTGCTCGCTGGTGCTGGTGGTGGGTGGGTGTGCACGGGAGGGACACGTACTCGTACAGGAGCATCTCCAGCTCGAACGCATGGTCAATCGCACGAAGGCGGGAGAGCATAAGCTCAGCGGCGTCAGCTTTCATCAGCCCCGGCGTGATCTTGGTGGACCTCAATGCGCCGCCGCTTGATACTCCTGATGAGTTCGGCCCCCCTATGCCACCAGCGCCGGATGGAAGCAATTACTTGTTGGCGACGATAGGCAACTACTGTCATGCCCTCCGCATCTCGGAAGGTGTGGCGATTGCTATTGAAAGCTGGAACTTCGCTTCCACGGTTTTGAAGAGTTGTGGCCGAGTCTTCCTTTCCTGACGCAGGAGAGGCGAGCTCAGCTGGATTGACTTTGCTTCTGATGATGCGCGGGGTAGTCAGAGCGGTGTTGCGAGCAGCAGATGAGAAACGTTTGCGAAGGCCAGTCTTTCTCCTATTACGGGACGTGGTGAAGTCTTCGTCGTCGGAAGTGTCGCAGGTGGAAAGGTGGTCACGGAAGATGGCCGTGGGTGGGCTCAAGGCTGATGTAGGGTAGCGTTCTCCAACAGCATGAGGCTGATCACTGCTACGACCAAAGATACTGAAGCGATGCGAGAGCCGGTTTGCGTCTGAGTCTGTAGTTGCACCAAAGGGTGAGACAGAAGAGGTATGCGTGAATCCAAATGTGCCAGTCGATGCCTCTGAAAACTTATTGCGGAGATGGGAAGGACCAGGGCGAGGCGACTGGCGAACTGCTGTAGGAGGTGGAAGGGATATGTCAACTGAAAGCTGTGTTGTTGTTGCCCAAGGATAGTTCTTGTCAAAGTTCCAAGGACGCGTATCGGTTGCTGTGGGCGTTGAGGCAAACGACCTCAGGGACCTCCTCGAGGAAAGAGCAGACTCAACGGAGGCTCGCAGAAGTTGTTTTCCAGCAATGGTATTAGATCGTGGACGCAAAACAACGTGAGAGGGTGCCTGAAGCTCTGTGTGCCCAAGTTGCTTAATTGCCAAGGTCCTGTTGTCTTTGCTCGGGCGTCCTGTCGCAGTTTCGCCTTTGCACAATGCTGACCTCTCCACACCCTTAATGCTTGGGCTAACACCAGACGACCTTTTCCCTTCCATGCTCTCCCACAGATTGTCATCAACGAGCACCACACTCGAGTATCCAGGCACGGGACGCAACCGAGCAGAAGAACGCTTTTGCGAAGGCGGCAGAATCTCGTGAATCTCCTCCAAGGCATGCTCCATAATCACCTCCTCGTCAGGAAACTCACTACCATCTTCAAGCTCTCCCTCCTGGTTGTATGACTTCAAAGCCTCACGCAACAACGCCGAGGGCATCATCTCCGAGATGCGCTCCGTCAAGCCTTCGACTGAAGGAATAGTCAGCCGCTCCAGCTCTGCTACGATGTCCGGTGAATAGGCACGTCTCCAGGTCGCATCATTATTCCCTGCAGCGGGCTGTACAGATTCACTTTCCTTTTCTTTCCCAAACTCTTTCAACGCTCCAGCAACCTTTTCATTCACCTCATTCACCCCACGCACCCTACCCACTGACGCCGATCGCTGTGGCATTTCACTCTCAATACTTGGTACTTCTAGCCGCATGTCTCCGTCTGAGCGTGAGAAGCGTATGCCAAGAACATCATGCAGCTTTTCGAGAAGATCTCCTTGGCTTATATCAATCGAGGGGAGGCATTGTGGCTGCACGGCGGAGCTCCTTTGATGCGACAGCATAGACGACCTTCTCGAGAACATGACTGTATCATCCTGCGAAGTACGGGCACCAGGCCCACCACCATACGGAAATCGAATGTGAGAGTTCTTCAAATTGCTAGCACTGGTATTGAGACTGGAATCCTCATGTGACTCTTCTTTAACATCTGGGAGATAATGCTGAGCCCCACACTTGAATGTTGACAGTCTGAGATCAGTCGTGGAACCCTCTTGGACGCTAGGCAAAGGAAGACGAGGCTCACTTCCGCTTGAAAAAGGCAAAACGTAAGATCGACGACTAGGCCACTCCAGGTGAGTGGTTGTCTGGCTGTCTCGCCGACTATGCGGAGGAGAACCATGTCTCCGTATTGGTGAAGAGTGAACGTCATTTTCCAAGGACAGACCGTCACACGCTTTGGCTGACATGTCATAAGGCGAGTACACAGAAGAAGGCTCTGGAATCCCACCATGCGGATTGTGGGTGGTAGATTGGCAATGCAACGCTGTCGATGTATCCGTGTGAGCTGGCATTGATTTGGTCAGATCACAATGGTCACTTGGAGTGGGTGTCCTGATCTGTTTCTCAGATACTGCCTTGCCGATAGTCGACAAGTTCTCCAGAGTCTCGGTATGACCCTTGGGCGGCCCAGGAGGTGGTATTGGCTCCTCTTCCTCCTTCGCGTCCAGACACACACCACAGGGCTCGGGCGGCTTGTGTTCACAATTCATCTCTCCCTGGTCTAGGCTGATTGTCCCCTTGCCTTTTGAGAAGCGTGCAGGAACAACACGACGCATAAGAAAGGAGCCAACAGCTTGAAACCTCTGAGCTTCCTTCGATGCACTAGAGTCTCGTGGTGGCACCTGGGGTGGCAGTTGACCTACACTCAGCGTGGACGTCGACCCAGAGACTGAGATTGAGCCTTGCTTGATACTTGCTTTCGACCTTGATCGAGCCTTACTTGAGGCGGAGGCATAACCTGAGTCTTGCAAAGAAACAAGAGGTTTCCGGAGCACGGCGCGCGTGTCACTTGGCAATAGCATGTCAGAGGCAGGCCTCTTTGCATTCGCATTTGTATCCTCAAAGGTTTTCGATTGCAGCCATGATTGCGGCATAGAAGTGACGCGTTTGGGAGTGACGATGTGGCACATAGCGGACGGTCCAGTACTCACCTCTTTCTTGGGCGTGGCAGTATTGGGCAAAATATCCGTAGCAGACTGGAACGATCTGGCTTCTTCATCTCTATCCGGAGTAGGCGAATGCACCCCTGCTTCCGGCACCTCTGTACACGACTTGAACGACTGCTCGTCGGAAGACTTGTGATCGTGGCTGCTCTTCCTCTGCAAGCACCTATCCTCGACTCGCCTTTTCTCAAGGTCCATCTCAGTGTTCGGAGGGACTTCACAATCTTGTTTAGAGTCTGTATGCTGGTACCCTGCTAGCAGCTCAGACATACCATCCTCAGTGTTCTTCTCGGGACTGACGGGCGAGTCTGAAGTATGCTGCTGTGAGTCATGAGATGCGTCAGTTTCCTTACCAGTCATTACGGGGATGGAATATCTGACGGCAAAGTTCAGAGTCGATGAATCGACGACGCTCGATCTAGCTTGAGACAGAATGCTCTTCCGGTTGCCATTGGGGTCAGTGGGAAGCATGGGTAAAGCATCCTCAAGCAGATTGGTCGGTTCAGAAACTTCCTGCATACAATCAGTTGCATAGTTGCCATGTGCTTCTGATGACTTGGTAGATGAGGCAAGATCAATTGTTATAGAAGCGGGTTCCAGGCCTTTGAGAATGAGGTCCCTGGTGATGCGTTTGCCCACTGGAGATGCGGGAAGCTCTGCGATGCTAGGGACTGGAGTGCGCGCATACTCAAGAGATCTATTAGGTGGAGTGGTGCTCATCCTTGGCTCCTGGTCCATCGACTGTCGTCCATCAGCGACAACCTTGGAGTGATTCATGAAACCGGTTCGCACAGCTTCAACATCGGGCTCATTGAACTCCTCGCGGTCGAACTGTTCACTGTAGTCGTAGTACGGTGGACTACTCGGAATGTCTTCCCTCACTATTCGAGCGGGGAAATGTCTCAGTCTTCGAGAGTGGAACGGTGCAGCAGCATAGCCATTCATGGGCACACCATCCTGCGGTGTTGGCGGTTGAGGCATGTCAGAAGATGGCGTATCAGAATCAGTACGTAGGTTGGTCGAGCCGCTGGAGCCAGATCCCTTGACCGATCGAGACACAAGGCGAGCTTGTTCCATGGCAGGATGGTAGTGTTGGTGTAGTGGTGGAACAGGTGGAATGTCGGGCTGATGTCCATGATAACAACCAGGCGATGGACCGCGGCTTGGCCGTCGAGACATTTTCGCGCCATGTTCCTGATGGCCAAGGCTTGTGTCAGAAGGAATCCTCAATCTCATTTGGGCGGGATGGTTGTTCATGCTTTGGCTTCCCTGACTATATAAGCGGCTTGGATGCGTTCCTGGAATGTTACTCCAGGCTGGCGAGGCAGACCGATGGCTCGGACGACGGAGGCGGGTTGGATAGTGGTAGGGCGATCTTGGGCGCTGAATGTGCTCACTGCCCTGTAGACTTCCCAGAGAACGGTTGGCAGAAAGTCTGGCAGTTGGCGGTAGACTTGTATGCGTCATCGAGCGTGAACGATGAGAGTCCCGCTCGCGGCTGCCTGTGCTGGTCGGAGCTAGAGGCAATGAGGTGGGGAGGTGCATTCCAGTGGGCGACAGTGTGTCGGCAACATACTGTGGAACATTGCCCACGGGCTCTCGTGTCAGTGAATACCTGGCAGCCGAAGACGAAGAAGGCCACTGTCGATGGTGATGATGCTTGTTGGTGCGATTGGAGTGCGTCGAAATCGATGAAGCTGTACTCAACCGACTGGAAGCGCCTCGACGCTGCGGAGCTCGAGGGACATTGACCAAGTCAGACGTATTGCCAGCCAGGCCCATGACGTTCCCCATTTCGGTTGATGTTCGCAGCATAGACATGACTCCAGGGCCGACAGAAGTGAGGAGGTCTGGTGGCCCAGCGCCAGGACCAGCGCCAGCATGTTTGCTGGTCCTCCGGGATGCGTTGGACATGTTGGAAGCACGACTGCTGCGGCCGTTGAGCTGCCCATTGGGGTCACGTTGAGCAAGCATCTTCGGTATGAGCGTCACGCAGCACGACTGGAAGTGGCGGTGCAGGCTTGTTTGTGGTGAGTGAGGAAGCAAGAAAAGATGTGAGGTTATTTATGGGTATGCCCAAGAAGAGAAGACAATGCTAATACCAAGCAGATCTGTCCAAAAGGAAAGAAGAAAGCAACGGCCAAAAACCCCCTCACCAGCCAAGCACTGAAGAAACGAGCGTGGTGCTGCAAGTAAGGAGGGGAGGGGCAGAGAGAAGGAGAAGGAGAAGGAGAAGGAGAAGAAGAGGAGGAGGAAGAAGAAGAAGACGAAGACGAAGACGAAGACGAAGACGAAGAAGAAGACGAAGAAGAAGAAGAAGAAGAAGAAGAAGACGAA
>SSBG01000008.1:744367-755347 GCA_028220655.1 Shiraia bambusicola | reverse complement strand
CCATGACGTTCCCCATTTCGGTTGATGTTCGCAGCATAGACATGACTCCAGGGCCGACAGAAGTGAGGAGGTCTGGTGGCCCAGCGCCAGGACCAGCGCCAGCATGTTTGCTGGTCCTCCGGGATGCGTTGGACATGTTGGAAGCACGACTGCTGCGGCCGTTGAGCTGCCCATTGGGGTCACGTTGAGCAAGCATCTTCGGTATGAGCGTCACGCAGCACGACTGGAAGTGGCGGTGCAGGCTTGTTTGTGGTGAGTGAGGAAGCAAGAAAAGATGTGAGGTTATTTATGGGTATGCCCAAGAAGAGAAGACAATGCTAATACCAAGCAGATCTGTCCAAAAGGAAAGAAGAAAGCAACGGCCAAAAACCCCCTCACCAGCCAAGCACTGAAGAAACGAGCGTGGTGCTGCAAGTAAGGAGGGGAGGGGCAGAGAGAAGGAGAAGGAGAAGGAGAAGGAGAAGAAGAGGAGGAGGAAGAAGAAGAAGACGAAGACGAAGACGAAGACGAAGACGAAGAAGAAGACGAAGAAGAAGAAGAAGAAGAAGAAGAAGACGAAGAGAAGGCGAGTGGAGGAGCCTGGAGGTTGGAGTTTTAGCAAAAGAGTTTTTTTGTTGTGCGAGAGAGCTCTTTCCTGCCTTGACGACTGCCAAACCTGGCCAACTTGCACCTGCCTCGCGTCAACAAAAGGTGGCAAGAGCGATCATGAGAGACGGCAGGAGAGAGACACTGAAAACCCTTTCAAAGGAGAGCGAGTAGCATTGCAGCTACTGGATCTGTACTCGTACCTATTGCTCGCACCACACGCCCTAATGGCTGCTCCTCATGGTCGCTTCAAAGAGCAAATGTCCTCCAGAATAACAACCTGGGCCTTTTTTTTGGGGGGGGGGAACCTAAACACATCTGTGGCCGGTAGCAGCATGCGTACACGGCTGCCAATTTACACATTCATTACGACATTACACTAAGAAAAACAGAGAGAAATATGCGCCATGTGCACACACACACCCTCCCCCACCGAAGATGGACAATACACTGCGCCAATGTGGTACCTGAACATGGCGACATGTTAGGAACTACCTAACCAAAGAGTTAGAAATGAGAAGAGGGGAATGAACGAAGTAATCAAAGGGGTATATAACCACGCGACGCCAGACAAATATGCCAAATGCCCGTTGAGACAGGAGAGAGAAAGAAAAAAAAAAGGGCTTCAAATGCCATGCCCTCACTCGGGAATGGAATTAATCTCTCTAGGCTGCTTCTTGGTGAACAAGCGCTTGAGAGATGATAGACTACTTCGCTTCGACAGTCGTTTGCTCGATGCATCAGAAAAAGTGCTGGTCGCCGTGTCTGGCCGACTAGACTGGGCTGAGCAAGTCAAGGACGCTGAGGCTCGACTCGAGTCCGGGGACATGGGAGCCATGGGAACAAAGCGTCCTGAAATGGAGCCGCCCCTAGGTGTACTTCGGGCACTGCTTGGGAACAGGCCAAATTGTGCTTGTGTTGACGACGACGAAGCTGACCGATGTTGAGTACCTGAAGGTGATGTTATAGACGCCCCTGAAACCGAAGAGTAGGCCGAATCTTTGCCCGTCAGTGGCGGGCTTGGCTCTCCTTTCTCAAACTTGGTCGATAGCCGTTTTGACCGGCTCAACTCTGCCTGTACGGCTGACCGTCCTCGCTTTTCCTCGTTGTGCCAGGCCTCGTGGTAGTAGTCGGGCTGCTTTTTAGCCGTCTCATACCGTGCATGTACGTTAGCGTCTGAAGTTTTTGCTGGTTGGGCAGATTCTTCGTTCGGCTTCGAAGTGCTAGCTGATGCAGGGCCGGCAGTATATGTCTGTTCCAATCGGGTTGGTTTGGATGCGTGACGTGCCTTGGGGACGTCTGCATCAGAGGGTGTCGCCGAACCACTGTTGTTGTTGGACGTGACTAGTTTGGGAGGTCGGTCAGTAGGTACTGGGGGCAGGTCTTTGTTTTGAGTAAAATTACGAAACTCGTGGTTGCGTGAACTGGACGAGTTACGAGAAGAAGATCGTGTCGCCACCTGCGGCACGAATTAGTCCAGAGAAGGAGGTGGAAAGCATGTGACGACGATCATGCAGGGCCAATGGTCTAAAATCAACGGGCATGCATACCAAGCTTCGCCGACTGGCAGCGCCACAACGCTTTTCGATTTCGTTGCAGTAGCTGCTCACTTGGACGAGCACCACTCCCAGTCTCTCTGCTTTGACCAAGAGACTCTGCAAGAACTGGGCCCAACCAGATGTGTTGCCACACATGGCAGAGTATATCTTTCCCACGTCTGCGTTGTGGTATGTCCATTCCTCGCCAATGTCGAGCAGATAGCATTCAAGCTCGTGATTCGCTTCCCGCATCACGCTAACATCGGTGAGATAGTCGTTGAGCATCTGCGACATGCGACCAATGGTACGCTCAATGGTTACATTGCCGTCTAGCAGCTGTGCGCGGTACGAGCGGTCTTCGAGGAGGCGGTCGAATTCGCTGACGTGCTCCATGGGAACTCGCAGGCATTTGTGGCGGAAGAGCATGTCTTTGAGGCTGCTCTCGAGATCTTCGTTTGCCCGCTGCAGGAAAGCATCGAGTTCGTTGACATGCTTGAGCAGAATGTCAGCAACATCAGCAACCGACTTTTCCAGGTGTTGGTGAAGCAGATGCACACCAAAGACGACCTGAGTAACCGTCTTCAGCAAGGGGTGAAATTTGCTTTTGGAGTAGTGTCTCCAGTGACAGGCATAGGTGTAGTTCCAATCCAGCTCCGTGGCCCCCTCTTCTCGACACAGCTGCTGCTGGCGCTGCTTGACGCTCTTTTTTGGATTTTCAAACGGCACATGGCCAGTCTCGCCCGTGGCATCGAGCATGGATTCTTCAAAAGGGCCCTGCATGAAGGACAGCGGGTGGATGGGGAAGGTGGCCGACATGATGGTTCTGTCGCGCTCGTCGTGCCATCCGTGAGGGTCGCGAGCGTCGTGAGAGCGGAGGCGGTCTCGCTGCGATGATCGTCGAAATGGGACCATGTCAGTGCCACGCTGCCACGCCTGGGGCGACGCAATCCGTGGGAAATGTTCTGGGGGGTAGTGAGTGCTCAGAGGAGGTATGTGGAGGCTACAATGGCAGACTCAAGAGTCAGGGCTGAAGAGCAATGCATAAGCACGAGGTGGACCAATGGAGCAGGTCAAAGTCACAGCTTGCCAGCTGTCCTAGCAGGGGTGCTCGGGGGCCGGCATGGTTGGAGTGAAGGATGGCGAGGGGGAGGGCTGAAGTATGAATGGGACTTGGATGGGGGAGAAGTGCACGGGAGGAAACGGGAGCGAGTTCCAAGCTTCCCAACGTCTAAAGGGGATGGATGTCGGTTTGGCGTAGCCGCAGGCCTGAAACAGATCTACCACGACGCTCGGCGCTTCTCTTTGATTCACCCTTGAGGCCCGAGGGTCCCTGACGCAGCCATCAACTCGGACTGGTGCACACTGCAATTGTCCGCTTTAGTGCCCGAGACGGTGCGCGCGGGTCATCACCAAGGCGGCGGGGAACTTTTGGTGGGAAGCGAACGTGCAACGGTGCCAGAACATGGCGGCTAGGTATTATTAGCTAATCGAGAGATTGATTCTTCTTCATCTGCTTGCGATTATTGCATATTACTACGGAGATCCATCTAGAGATTCTATAACTATAGGTAGTATACATACATGTGCGCCCCTGTCCACGGCGGCCCGGGACAACTGCCTACTAGGTAGCAACCTTGACCCGGCCTCGTCCATCGTCACGATTCACCACCACCACCACCACCATCACCACCACATTCACCACCACATCCACCACCACATCCACCACCACACCCACCACCACACCCACCATCGCCAAATTTGACATGCGGCCGCCTCACGCCGCGACACACGCCGCCATGTCGCCCTTTTCCACTGAGGCGCTGGATCCAATGATTGATGAAACCGCTGAGAAGCTGGCCGACGTCATGACCGACTTCAATCGGGACCTGCATGCACACCATGGCAGCACCTGGGGAATCGCCAGTGGCCACATTGAACTCTCCATGCCGTCGCACACTTTTGAACTTACTCTGACGCCAAACCATGACGGCGTCGAGTCTGAGCACTGCCGCATCATCGTCCAGGCCACGCTCAAGTCGCCTCACCCAAGTACTGGCCATGCATCTTCGCCCTCGTCAGATGCAGACTCGATTGACCAGCCTGTTCCCGTGCTGCGCAAATCGGACCCGTCACCGGACAGTGCATCGTTATCGCGGAAGAGGAGGACCCCCGACCAGGAGGGGGCTGACGAGCATGGCAATGATGCGCGCAAGAGAGTCTGCATCGATCACCACGAGCACACGACGCCGCAGATCACCAAGGAACACATCAACAACCTTGTAGCCACTCTTCGGGAAGATATACAACGCAACACGTCAAAGTCTGTCAATCATGTCCAGAGCCTGCTGCAACAATTAAAAAGAAAAACTTCTCAAGACCCCATGCGCGAATCCACCGAGACGAGTTTAGCTCCAGCAACCCCAGGCGCGTCATCCACCATCGACCAAGATGACGCAAAATCCTCTATCCCAGAAATCGTTCATCGACAAACCAAAACCCTGTCCAGTCAAATCAAGTGGGTAGAGGAGTGCAGAAGAGTAGCCGCAGACATTCACGACAAACGTGAAGATACATGGCGCACCACTTCCGCAGGCTTCCATGAAGAACAACGCAAAAACCGTGAAAGTTTTCAGAATCAAGTCATGTATGAGTCGAATATGCAGAGGCAAACTCTAAGTCAAATCCTAAACGAAGTCAAGGCGATTGGGCTGTATGCGCAGAATATGAAGTGGGAAACGCCCAGTACCCATCTTGCATACCCTCCACCTCCAAACACATTGCCACCAAACTACCCACCACAGTCTGCATACTCGGTATCAAAACCACCACCACCACCATCATCAACAGACCGGCAGAATGGCGCATCCTCAAGGCAACCATACCGTCCAGCCCCGCCAAAGTAGCAATAATATCAATAAAACCACAACTTGTCCATTCAAACCTCACCAATATACCACCTTTGCTCTCCCCCAACTCCTACTACCCAAGGACCAACCACCCCTTTCACCACCCCCTCCACAATAAAATACCACCCAAACCCAGCCGCCGCCGCCGCCGCCACCGCCACCACCACCACCTTATCCCCCACCACCAACCTGCTAGGTACACCCGCCCTCCTCCTCATATACGGCCCCCGCGCCCGCATTCGTGGACGGATAAAACAATGTGCAGATGAGGCTGATCTACATTGGGTAGTAGGTATACGATTATGTATTATTATTTAGGGGAAAGTACAGATCTAGCCAGGCATGCAGGCATGAAGTATTAATAGCTTGCAGAAGATGGGAAGACGGGGATTTTTTTTTTTTTGGAAATTTAACCACAGGGAGCGCTGTCAACTAGTTCAGTTATTCTAGGATGTGGGTTGTATTGTAATTGATGGTAGGAAACAAGCACGCTGCACATTTCTTCAAATCAAAGATGAATGACACGTCGAGATGCATTAATATTCTATCGATTTTCCATGTTCTAGTTAACTAGGTAGTGCGCCAATCGTCAAGGCTGCATGTCCGGGACCCCAGGCTAGGCAGGTTACCTAATTAGTAGGTAACCGCACAAAATCACGCACAAGGCTGAAGAGCAAATCTACTCGAAACTAAATCGACGGCGCCGGCCAGGCACTGCTTAGTCTCCTCCTCCTCGTCATTGCACTTCCAGGACTAATACTTCTGCTATGCGCATTGAGACCACCACCTGCAAAGCTGTTCTCCAAGATTGCATCTTCCAAGTCGTCTTCTTCTTCGATCCTCTGGATGACATCGCTCGGTGGCTCTTCTTCAAAGACGGTCTGGAGGTCTGCATGTGGACTCATCTTACTCCAGCTCCAGAAACCGCCGTCAAAGAGCCATTTTGAGCGTCTTGTTGGCCCAGGCCCACTGATTGACCGACGCCGCGCAGGCTTCCAAAGCGCAGCGCGCTCGTGGTATGCTATAGCCAGGAGAATAGGTGCGTTGAGGATGCGGACCGCAGTAATGTTGATCTTGTGGAACCAGCGAGGTGTCAGAAGAAACTTTAGTGGAAGCAAGATCACAAGGGCAAGGAGGTTGAACGGCGGACGATAGGCGAAAAGCGAGTCGGATTTGACACCCTCAAAGGTCAAGACTGCGCGGCGAAATTGGATTTCGGCAGTCGCATCCGCGGCAATCTTTGAAAAGGTATTGCTGAGTATAGAGACGAGAACTGTGAGGAATAGGGTATTCCCTAGGAACGCGTAGATGACCATTAATGTTGGGCCCAGAACCTCGTGGAAGCTTGGTGCTTTGTCGATTCCAGTACCATCGAGACCAAACCAGATCCAGAGCATCCATTTGGAAATGGTAATGATGCTATGTGACTCCTCGTAGCCAACATCTGGATTACTGATGCTAAGCCACTTTAAAGCCAAGAGAAAGCCTCCAAAGCACCAAACAGCAATCAGACTGAGTGCGGTAAACTCCTTCACCATTGCCCGAAGCGCAATGAATAGCATATTCTCTGGCATGAGATTGAATGCAATACGCGGAAAAAGGACGGGAGCAGCAACAGAAAGCACATCGAGTGCTTGCCTGCCCGTCTCGTCTCTACCAATGGCCCAGCCATGGATACGCATGCTTAGATATACAATGAAAATGCCAGCGAATGTGACATCCAGGAACGCCCATAGTTCTTGAGTATGCACTTCCCACCCATGCTCTGTACAAGAAGCAAGCTCGTCTAGCACCCATCCAGCGCCGTAAAGCATAAAGACCAGCTCCGGCGTGGTCAAGAAATGGTCCTTTCGCTCCGTCATACACCAGCAGTACAGCGCCAGCAAAACCATGAATTGCACCACCTCAATGATATTCCGCGTTCGTGGGACCATGAGACGGTACTGGTTGAGTAGTGGCGCTTTGCGAGGGTCGTATAACGAGATAGGCTTATGCTTGTAATGGTCAGGGATGATGTCGATAAAGGTAGTCGGCGTGTATACAATGCGACCACGGTATACAGCGTCAATAACCTTTTGACCCGCAGAACTGCTAAGCAAAATCTTGCTTTCAGATACGATTGCAACCTCCAAAGCAGTGAGCTTGCCCTCATAGTCCCCTTGGCCGCGATACGATGCAGTCAGTTGCCTCAGGTCTGACAAGTGTTCCTCGGGCAAACGATCTGCTGGGGCGCCTTGGAAAGGTTGGAAAGGCGCTACTAGAACCTGTGCAAGAAGCAAGAGGCCTGGCTTGCCAGTGCTCTCTTCATCATGCCGCCGCAAGACCTTCATGGCAACAATTTCGCAAAGGTTTGCTCGCGTGAGGTCGACTGTTTGATGATGTTGCTGGAACTGCTGTTCTCGCAGAAACTGCATCCTATTGACGAGCAGACAGTATACTATCGAGATGTCGTCTTCATTGTACAAGCGATCAACAAGAGGCTTCACAATCAAAACGTTCATGCGAGGTTCCCGAAGCTGCTCGTTAGTATAAGGGTCTTCAATAACGGCCAAGACTAGTCTCCTGATCCGGTGGATGTTATAGTAGACATCTAGCCCAGCGTGGGGATATGGGGCGAAGATGTCTCGAGGTCCTACAGGCTGACCCGCGCCATTGAAACATCCATCTGATCCAGCTTGGTCGTCATCGGGCATTAGAGTTTCCTGTTCCTCTCTGCTTCTGGCAGCACGCAGAGCATCGCTTAGAGTTCGTTGGCTTTCTTCTAGATGCGGTCTCTTGAGAAACTTTCGAAACTCTATGTGGCGCGAAAGTTTCCGCTGAGGAGACGATGGCAGTCTCGACGATACACCGTCATCACCGACACCGGGACTTTGTATGGCAGCGCTGTTGTTGCTACCATGGCTCAGATTGGAACTGATTCTAGGTCGTGGGAAGGTGCCATAAGCAGGACTGCCACTACGCCTGCCTGTGTTCCAATCGGGGTTGGATGTTGGGCCGGACATGTGAGGCCCGTAATCTTAGATAAGACGAATGAAATGAAGAGAGGCGCAGAAAAGTGACCGGCTAATCGGCTGCAAGCTGAGATCACTACTATGTAAGCTTCTGATGTCCCTGAGGTGGAAGGCATAGGCGAGATAAAGTGGGGGCATCTGCGACGTGTTGTAGTTATGTGAGGAGAGTTCGTTCAAGCGACAATGAGAAGTAGAAATGAGTGTATGGATATCATCCCACCACAAAGCCTTCATATCAAGGAAGAAAAGCAACCCAGTCTTCCGAGTCGGAGTCGAGGTCCCATGTATTAAACCCCGGGTTTCACGCTAACTAACCCCACGAAGATTACGCTAACCCCAACCGGTGATTAGCTAATCATTCCTTCCTGATGTCATGTATATCAACCCAATTCATACTTAACCGCACCAACAGTATTACAACAATATATGATTTCCAAAGTAAACACATGAACACACATTGCCTGATTGCGGAGAAAGGTTGTTCTTCTTCTTCCTCTACTACCTAGTCATGTAAAACAACCACCACCATCATCATGTCCATTTCATCTCTTTGTATGCACAAACTAGCTACATGAAGGATACATGCCATCCACCTATCCCAAGATACAAAAGCGCCGTGTAAATGCATCCAGAATCCAGTATCGTCCCATGCTTCTTGCATCCATCACACATCACTCTACTCATCCTCTTCATCATCCTCTTCATCGTCATCGTCATCATCGCCATCCATCCTCTCAACAATCAAATTTCCACTACGGCCAATGCGCCCCTTGATCGTGCCACCAGTCCCCAAGCCATACACCTCACGGGGCATAGGAGACACGAGCTGGAATTTGTACTCGTGCGAAAAATTGCCTGGTTCTTCGGTGCCAGCTGCATCTTGCTCAGACGTCAAAATGTCATGGCATTCCACAAAAGCATAGAGCTCCTCAATATGTGCATCTGCACGGAACTTGCGTACAACGCGCTCTTCGGTGGGTAGTTTGACAGCGATACGCACCACGTCTTCTTCTTCTGGGGTGGGTTCAGGTGGGATGGAGGCGGCGCGCCATTTGCGCCACTGGGTGAGGTTTTGTGCGTATAATTGCGCTGCACGTTCGCGCTCCTCTGCTTCTCGTGCTTCTTTCTGCAGGCGCTCGGCCTCCTCCTTCTTCTTGCGGGCGCGTTCACGGTCGAGGGCGAGACTGCGCTCGTATGCGCTATCTTGTTGCTGGCGAATATTCCGCGTGGCTTGTTGTTCGGCGCGTTGGTTTCGCACGCGGCTGAGAGGCTCCGCGTGTTGCGCCATTGCGGCCTTGAGCTTGGCCATGAATTGAGCTGGGGGTGTGGGGCCTGTGATTCGTGTCGCAATACCCATTGCGGTGGAGGAGACTTGGGGGGTGTGTACAATAAGCCCAGCAAAGGGGAATTTCGTGCAGTTGAGAGCACAGGAGACCTGGTATGCTTCGCTGTCTTGCACATTTCCTGCCCAGACGATAATGTTGTTCTCTGGGCCTCGAATAAAGTCGACAACTTCCTGGCTCATTAGCGTGTCCTTCATGAAGCTTGCGGTCTCGTCATGTTCCGGCGAGACAAGGAGAACAAGGAGGAACTGGAGGTTCTTCTTCGCAAGATCAAAAGCCTGCGCATATCCGCTCTCAAAGAAAGGGATCTGGTGGCTGCCATACTCTTCCTCAAACTCGCGGATAAAACGTGCCGCAGTGTCGCGCGGATTCAGCGGCCGGCGACCAGTTGCCGCACCTTGTCGCGAGGCTGGGGAGTTGATATTGCTAGCCGTCAGACGACCCCATGCGCGTGGTATAAAGGGGAACATCCATCCCATGAAGCGAAAATATTTGGAGAGCAACGAGTATACAAGCGAAAACGGCGCAAAGATGATTGCGAAACCAAGCGGTACTTGGGTGGAGACTTGATTTTCCGGCTGCGGGACAACGCGCGGTGCAGTTTCTATATGCACTCTCCTGCTACTCGAGCTCGAGGCTCGCGGTGAGGATGTGAAGCCGTTCAAGAGCGTCTCTTGCCGCCGTATGTCTTGCGGGGCGGATTGTGTGGCGGCAGCGGCGATGGGGTCTTCAGCTGGTTCGCCATCGAAAAATCGGGCAATGGCTATTTGGACGTTCCATTCGCAGCGGCGGAGGAGGGGGACAGCAGCGGCAAGGTCTTGGTCTGTGACAGCGGTGAATTGTTGCAGCGCAAGCTGTTGATCAGACGTGAGAGACGCAACGTCGACTGCGTTCTCCGCCATGTTTGAAAAGTGTAGATGTGCGTTTGCTCGTTGTAGTTATGCCAAGCTATTAACTATGCTCGAGGGGCCTTTGCACTGCAGGGTTAGAGGGATGGTGTTGGAAAGCGGTGGAAGGTGGCACAGCACATAATATAATTAAGTTGTGGGTTGCCCGGCCTCTACCGGCGATGATGCACATGTGGTTCAGCTAATAACTAATAGTTGGTAAGATGAGGCTAATCCTCGGCAGCCTCCCGAAGCTAACTAGTCAACCGTGGAGAGTGCAGTGCTGTTTCTGGGGTACAATGTATTATTATATCGCATTAATTGTACCTGCCGTATACCTACTTAGGTACCACCCACCTAACAACAAAAAAAAACAAGGACAAGCAGGGTTTTTTTCAGTTATTAGTCATTAGTTTGCGGATTCCAAAGACTGGAGAGCGTCACTACAGAAGATTTCCATGGTAACAGCCACTGGACCTGTTTTTGTTTACATCATGACCCCCCACCCAGCAAAAAAGCACCCCGCCTCTCCGCTCCTTTTGGAGTTCGAAGAAGGCAAGGCGACCTAAACCGGGGGGAGTTGCCGGTTTTCGGTTATTGGTTTGCGGATTTTGAGATTGGAGGAGGAGGGCGTACAGAAGAAGATCTTGGTTTGGTACCCCTGGACCTGTTTTCGTCTGTATATATTAAACTACATTATATACATGTCA
>SSBG01000008.1:733026-744357 GCA_028220655.1 Shiraia bambusicola | reverse complement strand
GTGGAACCAGCGAGGTGTCAGAAGAAACTTTAGTGGAAGCAAGATCACAAGGGCAAGGAGGTTGAACGGCGGACGATAGGCGAAAAGCGAGTCGGATTTGACACCCTCAAAGGTCAAGACTGCGCGGCGAAATTGGATTTCGGCAGTCGCATCCGCGGCAATCTTTGAAAAGGTATTGCTGAGTATAGAGACGAGAACTGTGAGGAATAGGGTATTCCCTAGGAACGCGTAGATGACCATTAATGTTGGGCCCAGAACCTCGTGGAAGCTTGGTGCTTTGTCGATTCCAGTACCATCGAGACCAAACCAGATCCAGAGCATCCATTTGGAAATGGTAATGATGCTATGTGACTCCTCGTAGCCAACATCTGGATTACTGATGCTAAGCCACTTTAAAGCCAAGAGAAAGCCTCCAAAGCACCAAACAGCAATCAGACTGAGTGCGGTAAACTCCTTCACCATTGCCCGAAGCGCAATGAATAGCATATTCTCTGGCATGAGATTGAATGCAATACGCGGAAAAAGGACGGGAGCAGCAACAGAAAGCACATCGAGTGCTTGCCTGCCCGTCTCGTCTCTACCAATGGCCCAGCCATGGATACGCATGCTTAGATATACAATGAAAATGCCAGCGAATGTGACATCCAGGAACGCCCATAGTTCTTGAGTATGCACTTCCCACCCATGCTCTGTACAAGAAGCAAGCTCGTCTAGCACCCATCCAGCGCCGTAAAGCATAAAGACCAGCTCCGGCGTGGTCAAGAAATGGTCCTTTCGCTCCGTCATACACCAGCAGTACAGCGCCAGCAAAACCATGAATTGCACCACCTCAATGATATTCCGCGTTCGTGGGACCATGAGACGGTACTGGTTGAGTAGTGGCGCTTTGCGAGGGTCGTATAACGAGATAGGCTTATGCTTGTAATGGTCAGGGATGATGTCGATAAAGGTAGTCGGCGTGTATACAATGCGACCACGGTATACAGCGTCAATAACCTTTTGACCCGCAGAACTGCTAAGCAAAATCTTGCTTTCAGATACGATTGCAACCTCCAAAGCAGTGAGCTTGCCCTCATAGTCCCCTTGGCCGCGATACGATGCAGTCAGTTGCCTCAGGTCTGACAAGTGTTCCTCGGGCAAACGATCTGCTGGGGCGCCTTGGAAAGGTTGGAAAGGCGCTACTAGAACCTGTGCAAGAAGCAAGAGGCCTGGCTTGCCAGTGCTCTCTTCATCATGCCGCCGCAAGACCTTCATGGCAACAATTTCGCAAAGGTTTGCTCGCGTGAGGTCGACTGTTTGATGATGTTGCTGGAACTGCTGTTCTCGCAGAAACTGCATCCTATTGACGAGCAGACAGTATACTATCGAGATGTCGTCTTCATTGTACAAGCGATCAACAAGAGGCTTCACAATCAAAACGTTCATGCGAGGTTCCCGAAGCTGCTCGTTAGTATAAGGGTCTTCAATAACGGCCAAGACTAGTCTCCTGATCCGGTGGATGTTATAGTAGACATCTAGCCCAGCGTGGGGATATGGGGCGAAGATGTCTCGAGGTCCTACAGGCTGACCCGCGCCATTGAAACATCCATCTGATCCAGCTTGGTCGTCATCGGGCATTAGAGTTTCCTGTTCCTCTCTGCTTCTGGCAGCACGCAGAGCATCGCTTAGAGTTCGTTGGCTTTCTTCTAGATGCGGTCTCTTGAGAAACTTTCGAAACTCTATGTGGCGCGAAAGTTTCCGCTGAGGAGACGATGGCAGTCTCGACGATACACCGTCATCACCGACACCGGGACTTTGTATGGCAGCGCTGTTGTTGCTACCATGGCTCAGATTGGAACTGATTCTAGGTCGTGGGAAGGTGCCATAAGCAGGACTGCCACTACGCCTGCCTGTGTTCCAATCGGGGTTGGATGTTGGGCCGGACATGTGAGGCCCGTAATCTTAGATAAGACGAATGAAATGAAGAGAGGCGCAGAAAAGTGACCGGCTAATCGGCTGCAAGCTGAGATCACTACTATGTAAGCTTCTGATGTCCCTGAGGTGGAAGGCATAGGCGAGATAAAGTGGGGGCATCTGCGACGTGTTGTAGTTATGTGAGGAGAGTTCGTTCAAGCGACAATGAGAAGTAGAAATGAGTGTATGGATATCATCCCACCACAAAGCCTTCATATCAAGGAAGAAAAGCAACCCAGTCTTCCGAGTCGGAGTCGAGGTCCCATGTATTAAACCCCGGGTTTCACGCTAACTAACCCCACGAAGATTACGCTAACCCCAACCGGTGATTAGCTAATCATTCCTTCCTGATGTCATGTATATCAACCCAATTCATACTTAACCGCACCAACAGTATTACAACAATATATGATTTCCAAAGTAAACACATGAACACACATTGCCTGATTGCGGAGAAAGGTTGTTCTTCTTCTTCCTCTACTACCTAGTCATGTAAAACAACCACCACCATCATCATGTCCATTTCATCTCTTTGTATGCACAAACTAGCTACATGAAGGATACATGCCATCCACCTATCCCAAGATACAAAAGCGCCGTGTAAATGCATCCAGAATCCAGTATCGTCCCATGCTTCTTGCATCCATCACACATCACTCTACTCATCCTCTTCATCATCCTCTTCATCGTCATCGTCATCATCGCCATCCATCCTCTCAACAATCAAATTTCCACTACGGCCAATGCGCCCCTTGATCGTGCCACCAGTCCCCAAGCCATACACCTCACGGGGCATAGGAGACACGAGCTGGAATTTGTACTCGTGCGAAAAATTGCCTGGTTCTTCGGTGCCAGCTGCATCTTGCTCAGACGTCAAAATGTCATGGCATTCCACAAAAGCATAGAGCTCCTCAATATGTGCATCTGCACGGAACTTGCGTACAACGCGCTCTTCGGTGGGTAGTTTGACAGCGATACGCACCACGTCTTCTTCTTCTGGGGTGGGTTCAGGTGGGATGGAGGCGGCGCGCCATTTGCGCCACTGGGTGAGGTTTTGTGCGTATAATTGCGCTGCACGTTCGCGCTCCTCTGCTTCTCGTGCTTCTTTCTGCAGGCGCTCGGCCTCCTCCTTCTTCTTGCGGGCGCGTTCACGGTCGAGGGCGAGACTGCGCTCGTATGCGCTATCTTGTTGCTGGCGAATATTCCGCGTGGCTTGTTGTTCGGCGCGTTGGTTTCGCACGCGGCTGAGAGGCTCCGCGTGTTGCGCCATTGCGGCCTTGAGCTTGGCCATGAATTGAGCTGGGGGTGTGGGGCCTGTGATTCGTGTCGCAATACCCATTGCGGTGGAGGAGACTTGGGGGGTGTGTACAATAAGCCCAGCAAAGGGGAATTTCGTGCAGTTGAGAGCACAGGAGACCTGGTATGCTTCGCTGTCTTGCACATTTCCTGCCCAGACGATAATGTTGTTCTCTGGGCCTCGAATAAAGTCGACAACTTCCTGGCTCATTAGCGTGTCCTTCATGAAGCTTGCGGTCTCGTCATGTTCCGGCGAGACAAGGAGAACAAGGAGGAACTGGAGGTTCTTCTTCGCAAGATCAAAAGCCTGCGCATATCCGCTCTCAAAGAAAGGGATCTGGTGGCTGCCATACTCTTCCTCAAACTCGCGGATAAAACGTGCCGCAGTGTCGCGCGGATTCAGCGGCCGGCGACCAGTTGCCGCACCTTGTCGCGAGGCTGGGGAGTTGATATTGCTAGCCGTCAGACGACCCCATGCGCGTGGTATAAAGGGGAACATCCATCCCATGAAGCGAAAATATTTGGAGAGCAACGAGTATACAAGCGAAAACGGCGCAAAGATGATTGCGAAACCAAGCGGTACTTGGGTGGAGACTTGATTTTCCGGCTGCGGGACAACGCGCGGTGCAGTTTCTATATGCACTCTCCTGCTACTCGAGCTCGAGGCTCGCGGTGAGGATGTGAAGCCGTTCAAGAGCGTCTCTTGCCGCCGTATGTCTTGCGGGGCGGATTGTGTGGCGGCAGCGGCGATGGGGTCTTCAGCTGGTTCGCCATCGAAAAATCGGGCAATGGCTATTTGGACGTTCCATTCGCAGCGGCGGAGGAGGGGGACAGCAGCGGCAAGGTCTTGGTCTGTGACAGCGGTGAATTGTTGCAGCGCAAGCTGTTGATCAGACGTGAGAGACGCAACGTCGACTGCGTTCTCCGCCATGTTTGAAAAGTGTAGATGTGCGTTTGCTCGTTGTAGTTATGCCAAGCTATTAACTATGCTCGAGGGGCCTTTGCACTGCAGGGTTAGAGGGATGGTGTTGGAAAGCGGTGGAAGGTGGCACAGCACATAATATAATTAAGTTGTGGGTTGCCCGGCCTCTACCGGCGATGATGCACATGTGGTTCAGCTAATAACTAATAGTTGGTAAGATGAGGCTAATCCTCGGCAGCCTCCCGAAGCTAACTAGTCAACCGTGGAGAGTGCAGTGCTGTTTCTGGGGTACAATGTATTATTATATCGCATTAATTGTACCTGCCGTATACCTACTTAGGTACCACCCACCTAACAACAAAAAAAAACAAGGACAAGCAGGGTTTTTTTCAGTTATTAGTCATTAGTTTGCGGATTCCAAAGACTGGAGAGCGTCACTACAGAAGATTTCCATGGTAACAGCCACTGGACCTGTTTTTGTTTACATCATGACCCCCCACCCAGCAAAAAAGCACCCCGCCTCTCCGCTCCTTTTGGAGTTCGAAGAAGGCAAGGCGACCTAAACCGGGGGGAGTTGCCGGTTTTCGGTTATTGGTTTGCGGATTTTGAGATTGGAGGAGGAGGGCGTACAGAAGAAGATCTTGGTTTGGTACCCCTGGACCTGTTTTCGTCTGTATATATTAAACTACATTATATACATGTCAGGTCCAGGGATCGAACGAGCGGCCTGGGGGCCGTGGGATTGCAGCCCCACTGAGATTGCAGCCTCATATTTCCACGCCCACAATAGTCTAACAGGTTAGACCATTGGCGATGACCCTAAGACCGCTCGTTCGATGGAAGGATTGCAAGTTATTATGTTTATATACGAGAGATTAAATTAGTTGACTTTTGTGTAGGAACAAACGCCGTGTATGACGTATGTCAATTTCTTGATAATTAGTTACAGAGTAAAAGAGAACCGAACAGAGCAACAAGAAGACTTTACCTTCCATCGCAACCCAGCCCTCGACGAGCACCCCACTGCCTTCCTCATACACACAACATGTACTCCGCAACTATATCAACAACTTGCAATATTCCCACCATCCACCACTCTACATGACAAAGTTTAGATCAAGCTAGCTCAACGATCCATCGAGAACATAGCAGAAAACCGCGAATCAATCAGTCCCGACAGATTGATTCATAACGAATCAAGATTTTACCTTTGTCAGACAGAAAACGACATCAGTCAGTCGTAAAGGGAAACGCTCACTGTGCTCCTACAAGAAGGTTGCAGCCGCCGCCAAAATTCGAGTATTTGGAAGAGGGTACAGAGTTGTATTCCAAGGTTGTTCAGAGCTGGTTATCTATACTATATGAGCCACGAGTGATCAATAGCATGGGATCGTTGGTACCATATATCACAAGGCACAAAGGGTCGATAGCGAGGAATCGCTAGCGCCATACATTACACAAGACACAAGAAAATAATCACAAAATCCCACAGTGCTAGGTAGATACTCGCGATACCTATATACTAAGCGTCAAATTTCAATCTAACCTCGGAACGCGAAACCCCTCGCCTCCCCTCGCCCGCAGCGAGCTAATTGATCAATAGTGCGCATATACAGATAACAGCACAATACTAATCGCGCTGGTAATTTTGGTGCCTGATAGTCCTAGTGATCATTTTGGTGTGTATCACGTGACTACATTAGGTCTATTTTAGGGACTGAAATATAACAATAAATAAACGCCGACATGGTTATTCACAACTCACATTTTAGTAGTATAGTCAAGTACGGAGTATATACTTGGTAGACGAGAATAACTCCACACAACTCCATCTAATAACCCTAAAAATAAACCCTCTAGTAACTTGCAAGCAGCATCCATTACACACTTAATTAACCTCTGTGATTCGCAACCCCCCACCCTTAGTGCCCCACCCCACCCCTACTCAAAAAAACAACCCCCACGATACCCTCATCACACTAAAAATTCTACACACCTGTTCTTACCTATGCATAATGATAATACTACATATATTGACAGAATGTCAATTTCATCAAAATGGATACTAATCTGCCCGCTTGGCTTAGGGGTACAGCGTCGCACTTGTACTAAAGTGGAAATGCGAAGATCCGCGGTTCGATTCCGCGAGTGGGCATGTTTTTTTTGGCACCAACAACACACACACACACACACAACACAACACAACTACTATTTATTCCCATGGATGATGGGCACACGGTTGTTTTTGTTGTTGGCCTACAAAAGATGATAACAATAAAGATCACACGCAGAGAACAAAATGAATATTCAATTTTTGTGCCAGTGTTTTCTTTTTTTTCTCTAGTTAGCGCAAACACACTATGCTATGCTACCAAAGGGTATCTGTGACTTCGGGCTGTTGAAAGGCCATTTCCCCATATATATGCAATGCTAAAAAGAACCCCTACCATGACACACACACACACAGTCGTTCACCGTGCATCAAAGTGCCAGTCTGTCCCCGCACCAAGCCATTTTCAGGGTGGCTGACCCTTAAGCCATTATTCTTCTTTTAGAGCCGGGCCTCGTAGATTGTTGAAAACACGAGCATCAGCGCTCACGCCAGTGGAGGAAATGAGGCGCTTAGCTAGCAGTGTAGGTCCGCTTGGGTTGAGGATAGGAAGGGCCTAGTTCTTGGAGGCTGAGCTTGGCGAGCCATTGGCCCATGTCAATGGCGGATTCGAGGGGTTTGCCTTGGACAATGCCTGCTACGAAGCCTCCGGCAAAAGCGTCGCCGGCGCCGTTGGTGTCGTTGATCTTGTCGCTGCCAATGGCGTGGACCGAGACTTCTTTGACGTCGACTTCGCCGTTTTCCTTTGTGCTGACGGCGACTGTGGGGTCAGTGCCTTGGGTGAAGACGACGGTGCGGGTGCGCTTGGTGTTCTTCTTTGGTCCTTTGGCGATGGCTTCGGCAATAACCTTGACGTCCTTGGAGTCAATGTTGTGTGATTCAGCAAAGGCAGCAGCCTCGGTTTCGTTGCCGATGAGAATGTCGACGTAGGGAAGGACCTCGTCGAGTGGGTCCTTGAAAACTTGAGAGATGAAAGGCGCAGAGAGGTTGAGGATGAAGATCTACACAATGTCAGTCCATTTTGCGGTGTCAAGTGAGCGTTCATGTCGTACCTTGTTCTTCGCAGCAGCCTCCTCGGCCAATGCCTTGATAGCGGGAACACAGACTGTCAAGTGGAAACCACCAACGTAGAATACCTGCGCGTTCTCGACTTGCTTCCAAATGCGCTCTGACTTCAAGTGGTCAACCTTGTAGTTGTTGGCAGCAGCGAGATCGGTGCACAGCGAGCGGTTGTGGCCAGTGATGACGACACCGCAGCGACCGGTAGGAGTGCTCTCATCGTACAGGTATTCGGTCTTGACGCCAGCCTCGGCTGAGATCTTCTCGAGTGTCTCGCCATACTTGTCCTTGCCGATGCATCCGATGTAGATGGTCGAGTTCGGTGGTAGCATGTACTAGATTTGCTATCAGATACAGACCTTGCTTGTAACGGTTCTTCCTTTGCCGTACCTGAGCACCTCTTGCAGTGTTCTGAGCTGCACCACCAGCGATGAGGACGGCCTTGAAGTTTTGGATCAAATCCTCATACAATCCCATGTGCTTCTCAGGATCGGCGAGAATAGCATCGTTAGCCTTCAAGCCATACTTGTCGAGAAGAGCCTGGTCGCTGTGTTGCTTCGTTAGCAAAATCTCTCAAGCTTATCCGGCTTGTATCGTGTTTTGCCTGCTCTGCTTACTCCCTGAATAGATGGAACACGAAACTTACCCAACACCCTGGATGTCCAACAGAGGGTTCTCCAAGCATACAAGTTCATAGTGTCCAGCCATTGTAGTATTGTTATTGTGTTGTAGGTGGAAAATGAAAGGTGCAGAATGATGTTTGATGTCTACGGATAGGTGTCTCGAAACGTGGGGCAGAAATGTCGGTGATCGAGGGGCACTTCCGGGCTGGGGTCGGCGACAGCATAGTTAGTTATACGAGGTCCTACTTAGGCAAGTTTAGCCGAGTGAGAATGGTAAGCTTATGCACTACGAAGTACTCGGGCCCAACGGATATTACTCTGTAGAATTTCGTAGCCGTTGGGCCCGAGTATGAATCGCTTTCAGATGGATAATACTTCAATTGTGTTATGAGTATGTGTTTCTATTTCACACCGCCTCTCGTGTCTTCCCACAACTCTTGCACCGACTGATGAGCGCAATATACCTACCCATCCATCCAAACTTGCACGATAATAGCATAACAACGGCGATATACTCTTTCCTCTTATACATGATTTCTTCAATGTACTCTTTAAAAACGTTTCCTAGATATATTCCTTGGTTATTCGGCGTTCCCATCAGCCAGGAACATGCTTTCCCCTCAAACACAGCGGGCTGTCTTGTTCATCGGCACCATTCTATTTGCCCGATGCGCGTCCCGCCCGCACTAGATCTTGAAAGGCACTTTCTAGTCCCCTCTTCACTTCACGATAGCTCACAATCAAAACATTTTGCTCATCTCTGCTGATGAGCGCAATCTTCTCGTCCGTGCCTGCATCGAGTTTGTTCAGGCAATCAAGAACATGTGCCAAGTCAGTCACCGGGTGACCGTTGGCATCAACCTGGTGGAACACGTAGTCGCGGAAGAGCTTCAAGTAATATCTTTCGCCCGTCTCGGCCCAAACAGACGAGGGATTGGCCGTGGTGTTGCCGGGTAATTGCTGTGATGCATCGAGCTCGGGACGTTCGTTGATCATGTTGAGTTTTACCAAAAGACGTACCAGACGGGAGGATTCCAGCTCACGACCAAGTGTATTGGTGAGAGTATCTTGCGCGTGTAGCTCACTGTCAAAGACAGAGGCAAACTGGTCCGCAATGCCAGCTAGAAATGTGTCAATGTCCTTTTGCGTGACATTCGGTTGTGTTGGAGACGATGGTGTTCCAGCGGGCGGCTGGGGACTAAGTAGCCATTGTATGCACTCCTTGAGACGTGCTGTGTAGCTGCGTGTAATGTAGTCCATGGACTTTTGCATCTGCAAATGGGCGGTTGCACTGTTATTCGCAATGCACAATATAAGGCGTCCGAGCTGCACAAAATCGTCTGCTTGTGCTTCTGACACGGGCTTTGCACCCTCAAACTGCACAATATCCATGATAGCGCAGGCATTCAGACGAACGCGGTTCTTTGATGTCAACAAGACCTTGGAAGGAGAGATGAGTCTTGCGGCCAGGCCTGAGCCGTGAATGGCTTTGAGTGCGGACGCTATCTGGACAATATAGCCCCATAAAACCTGCTCTGGAACGTGGGAGGTCGCATTTTGCCGAGGATGGAACCTTTGCATTGGCTTAAAGTGTTCGTCCGCAAGCGACCTTGAGTTGGGGTGATAGTCACTGACCAAAATGAGGGAGCTATCACCGAATGCTCTTGTAGTAAAAGCCTCGTGAATTGTGACAACACTGCCATTGAGAATTCGTTTCCACGGCTGTGCTGAGCGTATGGCGGTTTCGCTGGTGAGGCGGAAATTCTCCAATCTTCGGAGAGCATAAGTTTTCCCGTCTTTGCTCGAAATAGCTTTGTAGATCCAGCTCGCGTACCCAAATGGGACATTGTTTTTTTGTGGAGATGTGTCTAGACAGAAAAGTGAATGGAATTGCTCAATCACCGGGAGAGAAGTGTTGGGAAGAACCTGACGAGCGATTTCTGCCTTCTTTTGCAGGTCTTCGCGAATAGCATCAGGAATGAAAAAGTCGTGCGCCGTGCGCTGGTACGCCAATAGACCTGTAGGCTGAGGACCGACGGGCCAATATAGATGGTAGGCCGGCGAAGATTGAAACGCGTTTGGATTCTGGTAGAATTGGTCCAAGCCTGATGGGCCTTGGGCGTATGGATTAAGGGAAGTTTGATGTGCTTGGCCAGCAAGGGTTGAAATGTTTGAGTCGGTCGTATAGGGATCGTAGCCAGAAAATTGCTCTGGAACATTGGCATCAACCTAAAAAGGTCAGCGAAGGACTTGACAGTACACCATGATCAAGGTGTGTCAAAAATAATATTTTATAAAAGTAGGGCGACATACGATAGGACCTCCAAACTGGCCTGGAACAAACTCTCGAAAGTCAGGGGGATGCCAGTCGGTAGCAGGTTCCTTTGTGTGAAGATGTGGAGTGCTTGCGGCTAGAATAGTCAGCATTTTTTTCACGTTGAACAACCAATGATCCCCAGGAACTTACTTGATCGCTGTGACTTGGGCGTAAAAACCGCAGCGTTGGCAGCCTTGGGTGAGATTGTAACGTTGCGGGACGAGGGCGTCACTGATCCATTAGGCGCATTTTGCAAAGGAGTGAAAGAGGGAGAGTCGACGTTGAATCGTTTTTTTGGGTGTTCATTTTGGTTTAGCTTTGTGTGGTCGTGTATATATGGGCAAGCTAAGGAAAGTCATTATAAAGGGTTCTAGCAGACAAGCGTAGTGCGAAAGTCTTACTGTTTTCGTACCGACAGTGCCCGTAGATGGTGACATTGCGGCAGAAAGTATTCTTGGCTTCTGGTCCTCGTGGTCAGCCAAAGTCTGCAATTGGGCGAGCCTATGGCTAGGGTACATACCGCGACCTTTTGGTCGTGGAGAAGCCACTCCCCGTCGCGAGTCACCCGATGGGCTGCCAAAAGTTGTTGCCATCAATCGCCCGTGCTTGACTACCGGGTTGTTGGCGGCAAGGTGGTGCGAGCGGTGGTGCTTGGGCGCGGGTTGGGGAGATCCTTTGGTGGTAGTAGTGGTGAAAGCAGTAGCAGTAGCAGCAGCAGTGGATGGTGGTGGGGGGGCTTTGCAAGGGTGAGATGGTGGCGGGTTGCGTTCGAAGCCCGTATCATCTGAGGAACCGCCTCCTCTACTCCATTTGGGGGTCGACTTGGCCGGCTTGTTGCGTCTGTAGTTGCGCGCTTGCTTCTGGGGGGTGGTTACGCCGCGGCCGCGCGCCTGCTGGGCGGCCGGGAGAGAGTCCCGTGACGAGGACTCGGACGAAGTCAGCTCGGAAGCGGAGTCGGTGGTGGTGGTAGTGGTGGTAGTGGTGGTAGTGGTGGTGGTTGAGGAGCCTGGGCTGACAAAGGCATCCGTGTGTGTATGCGAAAGGGCGCCTT
>SSBG01000008.1:721037-733016 GCA_028220655.1 Shiraia bambusicola | reverse complement strand
ACAGAAAAGTGAATGGAATTGCTCAATCACCGGGAGAGAAGTGTTGGGAAGAACCTGACGAGCGATTTCTGCCTTCTTTTGCAGGTCTTCGCGAATAGCATCAGGAATGAAAAAGTCGTGCGCCGTGCGCTGGTACGCCAATAGACCTGTAGGCTGAGGACCGACGGGCCAATATAGATGGTAGGCCGGCGAAGATTGAAACGCGTTTGGATTCTGGTAGAATTGGTCCAAGCCTGATGGGCCTTGGGCGTATGGATTAAGGGAAGTTTGATGTGCTTGGCCAGCAAGGGTTGAAATGTTTGAGTCGGTCGTATAGGGATCGTAGCCAGAAAATTGCTCTGGAACATTGGCATCAACCTAAAAAGGTCAGCGAAGGACTTGACAGTACACCATGATCAAGGTGTGTCAAAAATAATATTTTATAAAAGTAGGGCGACATACGATAGGACCTCCAAACTGGCCTGGAACAAACTCTCGAAAGTCAGGGGGATGCCAGTCGGTAGCAGGTTCCTTTGTGTGAAGATGTGGAGTGCTTGCGGCTAGAATAGTCAGCATTTTTTTCACGTTGAACAACCAATGATCCCCAGGAACTTACTTGATCGCTGTGACTTGGGCGTAAAAACCGCAGCGTTGGCAGCCTTGGGTGAGATTGTAACGTTGCGGGACGAGGGCGTCACTGATCCATTAGGCGCATTTTGCAAAGGAGTGAAAGAGGGAGAGTCGACGTTGAATCGTTTTTTTGGGTGTTCATTTTGGTTTAGCTTTGTGTGGTCGTGTATATATGGGCAAGCTAAGGAAAGTCATTATAAAGGGTTCTAGCAGACAAGCGTAGTGCGAAAGTCTTACTGTTTTCGTACCGACAGTGCCCGTAGATGGTGACATTGCGGCAGAAAGTATTCTTGGCTTCTGGTCCTCGTGGTCAGCCAAAGTCTGCAATTGGGCGAGCCTATGGCTAGGGTACATACCGCGACCTTTTGGTCGTGGAGAAGCCACTCCCCGTCGCGAGTCACCCGATGGGCTGCCAAAAGTTGTTGCCATCAATCGCCCGTGCTTGACTACCGGGTTGTTGGCGGCAAGGTGGTGCGAGCGGTGGTGCTTGGGCGCGGGTTGGGGAGATCCTTTGGTGGTAGTAGTGGTGAAAGCAGTAGCAGTAGCAGCAGCAGTGGATGGTGGTGGGGGGGCTTTGCAAGGGTGAGATGGTGGCGGGTTGCGTTCGAAGCCCGTATCATCTGAGGAACCGCCTCCTCTACTCCATTTGGGGGTCGACTTGGCCGGCTTGTTGCGTCTGTAGTTGCGCGCTTGCTTCTGGGGGGTGGTTACGCCGCGGCCGCGCGCCTGCTGGGCGGCCGGGAGAGAGTCCCGTGACGAGGACTCGGACGAAGTCAGCTCGGAAGCGGAGTCGGTGGTGGTGGTAGTGGTGGTAGTGGTGGTAGTGGTGGTGGTTGAGGAGCCTGGGCTGACAAAGGCATCCGTGTGTGTATGCGAAAGGGCGCCTTTGTCTGGCGACGACGTGGGCTGAATGGTGGGCAACGTGGATGCGGGTGGTGGGTTGGCGGCAGTTGCTGCGAGGACGAGGTTAGAGAGGGCGGTGGTCAAGGGCGACAGGTGTTCTGTCGCAACGAGGCCAGGCCCGCCAGCAGCAGTCATGATGGCGACGACGGCGACGGCGGGACATGCGAGGCGCAACGATAGAGCAAGCAAGCTGCAAGTGGCAGACGAAGCATTGGGGAGGGGGGGGGAGGGGAAAGACTCGAGTAACTAGGTACCTACCTTTTAGTGATGGGCAGCGGGCAATGCACTGCACCTCCCCGCGTCAATTCCAGGGTGGTGAAGCAGGCGAAGCAGCGTCTCCATGAGCAGGCCCAGCCCAGAGTAGAGTAACAAAGCAATGTGGGCGCGAACACGAGACAGCTGGGCCAAGAGCGCAACTGGAGGTGTCGTTAGCTGAGACCTATCACGGGCCTTGATTGGGCTCCTCACTAGGTTTAGTTATTAATACCCTGCCCTGCATGGCGGTTTGTCTGGTTTGCATCCAGCCCTTGCTTAGTCACTGCTGCTGAGTCACCGCTGCTGAGTCACCGCTGCTGAGTCACCGCCACTTAGTCATCAGCATGCACAGTCAGCCGTGGTCCGTCGCTGCTTCCACCTGGCACTCAACCACGGTTCTGCCATTCCTAGCCACTGACATTAGCTAATTACTTGAAATTTCTGCCACACTGGAACAAGCATCTTAGCCATCTACACCCACTATCCAAGTAACTAGTTAGCAGTTACCTATCTTCTGGACCCATGGATACCTAGTTACTAGGTAGTTAGGTAGGCAGCCCAGAGCCGCCCAGTGACCAGTCTTCCATTCCAGGTAGTTACAATCATCACTGCCACCCCTAGGCCCCACGCATCGAACGTCGAGTTGGTGCACGTACAAACCCATTGCCAAGTCCATGTCCATCTTCGTCAGATCTGTTCTGCTCGTGCATCTCCACCTCGTCCACTTCGGCTCCTCCTGCCAATGTAGTGCCTGACAGCATGCTCCTCTCCCACTCCCGGTACTCTGCAAGATCCCGTGCAAGCTCCCGTGTAAGATATCTATACGTCATCACCAATTCTAATGGTGACATGGTGTTAAGTTCCCAGAGCCTGGGATAGATGCCATATCTCCCAGACTCCGCTGCAGCCTCTGTTCGTCTCCGCCCATGGACATGTCGTCGTATGCGATGCCACGTCGAGACTCGCTGTGGAGTGGCTTGCGTAGGCCTGAGGATGCTCGTTTCAAGAGACGGCGAGAGACAGAACAGTTCTTCGACATGTTCCTAGAGCCACCAGTAAGCATGTTTTGATACCTCCTATAGAGGCCGAACAGGGCTCTAAAATGCACCCTGGCCATATCCGTCGACATGGTGGGGGAAGCGGGCACACCGTTCTGGAGAGAGCTGGATTATGGCCCTACCCCAAGTGTGTCAATGAGATACAATATCTCCTCCATGACAGTCAGGTCCGACCATCGCAAAGACGGGAACAGCTCCAGGCGACAATTTGGACAACTATTCTGTCCAGTTCGACAAGGTTGGAGCCACCCTTTCAAGCAGCCCATATGGAAAACATGCCCGCAAGCCCGGATTCTAACAATCTCTTCTGGTCGTGAACGAAGAGCTTCCAGGCAGACTGTGCAATTACTGAGTACAGTGGCGTGGGGATTTTGATGAGCTGTCGGAAGCCTGCGAAGACCTATCTGGAAGAAGTGCTCGCGACTGTACGAAATAGGAGCCATGTCGCCGATATTGTCAAAATGAATGTGTAAAGGCTGCGAGTGTATGTTTTGTGGACTGAACTGTTGTCCTGTCCCTTGTAAGTGTAAAGCCAGAAAGACATGATCTTACCGCCTACACTGCCAGATGTGGCGTGGTGGGGATAATCTAATGTAAAAGTAGATTGTGTATGAGCGTAAAGCAACAAAGTCTATTGGGGAGTTATATATTGGGATAACAGCGATATTGGCGGTGGTGAGGGTGACGTTGAGTGAAAGTGAGAAGAGTGAAGTGAGGATGAAGATCACGCAGTTTTCACCTCGCAAGTCAAACGGCTTGCACTCGGGTTTCCGCCTTCCAAAAACACTGAAGCTCTTTCCTTCCTCAACCTTTCAACTACGATCTTCTTTCCAAGCTACGAACGACTGCCGCTGTCATGGCTTCAACCGATCAATCGTCGCCGCCCTCTGACGATCTCCCTGATTTCTCACCCCTGCGGCACATAACACCCACAATCCACCCTTGCGGCACCATCTACAACAATGGCAACAGCGCCCCGTTGTCAAGACCATTTCACCTTCTCCACTGCGGCCACATCGTATTCATTGACAGCAAAGACCGCCGCTGCGGCCGTAACTGCCTATACGCAGTAACATGGGCAGACAACTACCTCTCCACCGCGAACCTATCCGCCACTGACAAAACGTCTGTATACCCACTTCTCCCATTATATATTCAGGCACCCATACTTATATCAAAAGGCCTAATCTTCCCGGCCCTCTCCCCCCACTCAGCACAACCCAAGCCCATGACTCGCTCCACTGCGAAACGTGCTATGGGATTCCATGTGATCGCTACAAGATCATGGCCTCAAACACAAGAACCCTAGATATTTTCCACGCCACCCCACCGATAAGGCGCGCTCTCGCGCTCACGCGCCCAGTAATCAAGGCAGTCATGGGCATGGGCGACGAGCGTGTTGCCGGCATGCTTTGCTGGCCGCTACGTAACCGCACCCGGGGTCGGGCTGACATTCATGCCAGACACTACCTGCGATGCGGCCATGAAGTGTTGTGCACGGCAGGGAGGCCGTGTGCCTTGAACTGCAGTGATGGGGTGGGATGTGCGGGGAGGGCAACAGGGCAGGGCAACGGGCTGCAGGATGATGCGATTGTGTGTGGGGAGTGTGTGGCCAGGACCGAATTGGTCTTTAAGAGGTATGCACAGTTGGTGGACAACTAAATTGTGGGATTCGCATGGTGTCTTGGAAGCTTAACATGCGTGTGCTTTACATCTGCGCCTAGCCTCAGCTTCAAGATAGTTTAGTCAGGAGTTAAGAGAATTTGAATAGCCCGTCGAAAGAAAGCATAGGGCAGTCATCATGATACTTTTTGTGTGAACGCTTTTATATATATAACTATATAACTATACTTCACAGGGCGAACAAATCACAACAAGCCCCCACCATCCCCATCCGTATCCCCACCCACCCCAGACCCCTCGTCCCCCTCTCCATCCTCACCCATATGAAAGCGCATAAACTTCTCCCCCTTGGCCTCTGTCCCCCACTCCACAACCTGACCATCCTGCACCTCACACTCCTTGAGCACAGTCCTATCCGCATCCCGGCCCTCGCCGCCCAAAAGCCTACATCTGCGCCCCAGAATACAATCCGTCAGCTGCACATTGGCACCGACTTCGACGCCATCCATGAGCAAGCAGCGCAGCAAGCGGGCGCCCTCGCTAATTTTGCAATTGTAGCCAATGACGCATTCCTTGATGTTTGTTTTTTCCTCGACAATGACATTGTCTGCGAGTAGGGAGTTTTCAGCCTCGACGCGGCATTTTCTGGGAATGGATTGCTTGTTTGCGATTTTTGCGTAGTGGGCAAAGGGGGAAGATGGGGATTCTTTGGTGCTGACGTCTTCGATTGCTGGGATTTTGGCTAGGCGGAGGGAGATGGTGAGTAAGAGGTGGGCAGTGTCTACTCTGCGGATTAGGGGAGCTGTTGGCGAGGGGGGTTGGATGTATGCTAGGAAGGGGGGGACGACGAGGTTAGAGGTTGTGAGTGATTTTGCTGTGGGTGGGATGTTGGTTGATGCTAGGACTCTGGAGGCTAGGGTTTGGGGGGTTTGGTGTCCCGTGTCGCCGCTGGCGTATGTTGTGCTGAATGTTGAAACGTCGATTTCGTCGTCGATTACTTGGGAGCCGTGGTCTGATGTGTCTTCTGTGTCTTGGAGGATTTCTCGCATGCCTAGTTTTTCTCCTAGTCCTTGTTGCCAGCTTGCTTTTGCCCACCAGCCTAGAACGTCTTCGCTGATGCTTTCGAACTTCTCATTCTTCTTCATAAACTCGGCGGCCCAGTAGGGGAAGAAGTAGATGTGGGCGTCGCGATATGTGGTAAGCATCCTGATGCGGGGGTGTTTCCGGATTAGTGAATGTCGCATGGGAAGGGTCTTGTTCTCTTCAGTGATGTCTTTGAGCGTGTCTGTGGGAACAGAATATACGAGGTTCGACATGCTTCGCCGTAATGAGCTGGTTGGGGCTGGGACGGTGGGTGCTGGAAGGGGTGTTGTTGCAATAAAATCTGTTTCTTCGCCTTTCTTGCTGCCCTCACCTTTGGTCTGATACCACACGCCCAAGCCACCTCTTCTACCCAGTCGTTCACCACCGGCGCCAAATGCAATCTTGGTGCCGTTGCCATCTAGGCCACCAGTCGCCCCAGCGAACCCTCCTTGTTCGACCATCCACGCATCCACCAGGCTTGTGCCGTTGAGTTCGCATATAAGATCGCAGGGCAGGACGATGAAGTCGCCCTTGATTGCTCTTTGGACCTCGGGAAGGCGAAACAGGTCGCTCGTTCCAGTCTCGTGGGTGAGGTCTTTGGGCGCTACAAGGTCTGGCTTGGGTGCAGGTAATGATGTAAGGTGGGGGTTTTGCGACATGGCGGCTTCAATGGCTTCTAGCGACTCTGGAGGGGTGACAAGAGTGATGGCTGTCTTTGGTCAGCAATGTCCCTCGCGCCTTGTTCGCCCTGGCACTGCGCTTACCTGTGACGCCCATGCGATAGCACCATTCCAAGGGATACCAGACCATGGGCCTGTTTGCAATGGGCAGTAGGGCCTTTGGAATTTCTTTTGGATTTGAGGTGAATGTGCTGAATGAAGCGCCGGGCCCGCAGAGAATAATGGCCTGGAACCCCGGCGAGGGGAGTACTGCGTGTGGCATATTGAACAAGCCGTAGGGCTGTGTGGTTGTGGTTGTGGTGGTTATTATTAATTAGTGTAAATATGCATATGAATTGACTATTAGTTGGTTACAGTCACCACCGAGGCATCTGCATTCTGCCGTCTTCCCCAGCCTCCCCAGAACATCAACAACACCAACACCACCACCAACAACAACAACAACGCCGGCAACAAAGCCTCACGATACCATGAAATAAAGAGACGCGCACCATGAGCTTCAATTACGACCGCTACGACCGTCGCCAGAATTCCTCCAGCCGCCGCAGCAGCACTCTTGGCTACTGGGTGCCGCTCACTTTTACTGTTGTTGTTGCGACTGCTGGGCTAGCTGCTTGGGTCTGGTCGGCGCGTGAAGACCACCACGATGAGTCGTCCGACGATGATTTAAGCTATGGCGAAGACAGCCGCGGCGAGAAGAGTTATGGAAAGCAGCCAGTGGGACCGTCAGGCTCGCGCCAGGCTGTGAGGGAAGAGGACAAGGACCTCCTGTCACGTGCCCAGGGCATCATCCGCCGTACTCCCAGCCCTCAGCAGCTGTTTGACACTGTCAGCAAGAAGACGGCCGCCGGATGGGCTGCTGCGGGTGCTGCTGCGGGTGCGGCGCTTGCAAGCATCCGTGAGGAAGACAGAGACGACTATGGCGACCACAACAGGTGGAGCGAGGAGGCTGCCATTCGGCGCAATGTCGAGGCTCAGTCGTCGCAGAGCACTGCGGCTGTTGACACGCAGACGAGGTCCTTTGTGGCATCCACCAAGAAGCCGTCGACAGACAGCAGGAAGAAGACGGTGGCGCTCGTTGTCTCAGCTGAGTCGCTCATGGACAATGCACATGACGACGACAGCTCCTACCGCTCTGAGAACGCTGTATGGCCTCCCATGTCACTCACCGGCTCTGCAGCATGTATACACACGACTAACACCTGCTCAGACTATTCTCTCTCACCTCCCCGACACCGACTTCAGCCGTACCAAGCTATTCGTCCTCATCTACTCGCCCTCCCTTCGCTCTCGCCCACAGTCGCGCACTGGCATCTCCTCCCTTGGCGGCTCCTACGAGGCCATCTCTACCCCAGCACGCACACCAGGCGAAGAATTGCAGTCGATTGAGCCACACCCAGAGGACTATGACCACACTGTTTACACCCCTGCCCTTTCTGCCCACAGTTCATACAACATGCTCTGGAACACCCTCCATGCACAGGCGCTGCGTCTTGTCGAGGATCCCTCCATGGTCATGCCCTTTAGCCAACAATCAGGCTTCATACATATACTCCGCCACATTGGCCCCGAGCTCGTGTACGTAGTCGATGCTCTCAGTGGTACCAACGGAACCAACATTGAGGACATCAAGCGATGGGTCGGCCAGACGATTGTCGTTGTGGGCAGCGATGGTACCGGTCTCGGTGGCCTCGTCGATACAGACGACGAGAGCAACACCAAGGGCAAGTCGACCGAACATTCTGCGAGCAAATGGTGGGAGAGCGCAGACATGGTTGGTCTTGGCAAGGGCGTCGAGATTGTAGATGCATCCAGACTTTCAGACGATTATGAGAGGCGCGTGGGAGGTCGCGACTAGGCAAACTCGCTCGTCTTTTCTGTCGAATGCTTTATGATACATGGCTAACTGAGCCTTTGATGTTGCTTGCCCTGCATTTAAGTAGTATATCTGGCAGCGTTTTATATATTATACAATGTCAATACCCGCGTTATATCACTCGCCCGTTCGCCCCCCCCCCCCCTACTGGATCTTGCATCTGCAGATGCGGAACCCCACGGCAACAGCTTTGTCACGCGGCAATAGCTATGACGGGCGTTGGTTAAGATGGAAATTTTCAGAGCACATGATTGGCGAGTTCGGTGGTGGGAATGTGAGGGAAAAGAATGTCACTGCCGACAAAGAGGCCAAGGAGATTGAGATTGGTACCTATTATCTGCCGGAATGGCATCGTACAGCCATGGCTTCCCGAGTCTTGTGACTATTAGATGGCGTGCAGCATGCAGGAACTTGATCTGTGAGATCGGGTCCGATGGGTTGGTAGTTAATTGGATTATGGAGTCTTGCAAGATAAGCGCTCGCAACGCGAAACACGTATGCTCGGTAATTATGCTCAACCTATATTGTAACCTCGAGTAATTATTAAACATTGAGATAAATTATGGACGACAATGATGTGCATTGACAGGGACAATACATAGTTTCAAGTTTCGTGGGCTCGGTAGGTTCTCTGTCCATCGTGACCCCCCACTTGAGACGCCATTCCAGGTTCTCCGCATTTTCCACCATTACACCGACAATCTAGAAAATTATTAATACGCCCAGTATGCTCTCTTCACCAGTGTTAGGCCACTGCAACAGCCTGCGTATAATCAACAAACTACATGTTAAATACCTTGCAGCGCCGCTTTCGCCCAAATGCGAGCGCCCTGGAAGAGGTTGATCGAGTCATTCACCCTGCCGGCCCACAGCACACGAGGGGAGAGTCAAGCCACAGGACATCCATATACAAGCCTCTCGACGAGACCCAGTCTTCTCTACGTCTCATCACATTTACTTCCGAGTTATCTCTAGATGGCGCCGTACAGTGTTACCTGAGCCACTCTACTTTAGAGCGCGCCTCATATGTCTGTCTTTCCTACACATGGGGCCCTCCAGCACCTCTTAAGCGGATTCTTATCAATGGCGTGCCTTTCCACATCCGCTCGAACCTCTTCGACTTTCTGGACATGGCTCGCAAGTTGCCCATGACTTTCTACTGGATAGATGCTCTCTGTATTGACCAGTCGAACATCTCTGAGCGCAACCACCAGGTCGCGCAAATGGGACGCATTTTTGCAAGGGCATTTCTTGTCTATGTTTGGCTTGGCAAAGAACAGTCAATGGCTCCATGGATGCAACATGGGGATAGCAGTAAAGCTCAGGATCACGTTAGACTGAGGCCGCGAACAAACGAAGAGCGGAGGGATATCATTAAGAATTGCATATTCAATAATGAGTATTGGTGTCGTGCCTGGGTATGTTGGCCTCTCTGCCCGATGATAATGATCAAAGATGGCTGATTTCGATCCTTCGTTGCAGATCACGCACGAGATATTATTAGCTCGAGAAGTCCTAGTGCTTGTCAGCCGGGACTCATTCAAGTTGCCTGAGCTTCTGTACATGATGCGCACCCTCCGAACTGTAGATCGCATCCGCTTTCGCAACTGCTCTTTCGCGCCCGTCGCAGACATCATCGACAACCGCGACAAGCTCCATCTAAAAACACTAATCAACCTCCTCGATAGATTTCGAGACAAAGAGTGCGAGATCCCACGTGATCGCGTCTTCTCCTTGCTATCTCTCTGCACAAACTTCCAACTCCCTGAAATAAACTACAGCCAGTCAAGCGAGGACCTAGCCTACGACCTGCTCCATCGCGCAGACGAACCGCTGTGTATATGTTCAGCATTATTAATCGCACATACCCTCTGTCTCACGGATAACCAGACTTCACAAATGGAGCAACCCGCCGACACCTTTTCAACAATCGAGTTTGAAATGACGGACCTCCGTTATAGCAGACATGCCATGCTATGCAACGACCAGATCCACTCGTGGGCACATTACAAGCTCATTGGAACAGATATTTTCGGCCATGATCAGCTTTTGTCAGATCTGTGCCCCGCGCTCGATGCCTTTATGGATACATTGCAACATTGCGCTATGAAGATGAAATTCCACCCTTCACTCCCCACAGAACGAGATGCAGTGGGGCCAGAGTCACTACCGTCGCTACTAAGAATGATGGACGAAGAGCACAGTTCTGCAATCATGGATGAATTCGGGCCCGAGCTTCGCATCGAAAGCCACATCGCACATCAGAATACTAGTACTGTCAGGGTCGCGCTTTGGATGCTTGCGAAACTCCTTCCGCAGCCAGTGCCGCTGTGTCGGAGGGTTGCACAGGGGAGTGCAAAGAGGGTTGAGCGCGACGATATGGTGTTTGCCCTTGTGGAGAATGGCAAGTTTGCGGAAGAGGAGGGAAATGTGTCGAGGTTTAGGCTTAAGCGTGTGCCTGTCGATTCGCCGCATTGAAAAATATACCGAGAGCGGATCCGTCATGAAACGGCATTGCTACATGTAGGAGATTAAGTAGCAGCAGGCTGTCATACAGGGGTTTCAATGTGTCGTTGGAAGAAGTGAGAACATTTCTGCCATAACTCGAAATACATTTCAGACAGGAAATCCAAGGTCACCCAAGTCCCAACCTCAATTCAATCGAAACGACTACAGCAACAACAGACTCGAAACATGGAAACGTCAGAGTGTCTGTATCATACACCCAACACACACCAGTACCAATAAATACCTCTCACAAATAGCGGCTCAAAGAAAGAGAGGGCTATCAACATCAAAAGTCAAGCACTGGATCGTCCTTACAACTTCCATGACATATATCCCTGCCACGGAAAGCTTGAATCATAAAGAGTAGATACAGAGGGGTCGAGTAAGAGTAGAAAGAACCAAGTAGATAAGGCTAAAATGGCAACAATAGAGCTTGATTGGAATACTCTACGACACTGCCACTAATTATTCCCATACTACAATATAAACGACAAGAATTTTGCACATTGCATTTGGTGAAAGAAATGTACGGCAAAACAACACATTGCTGAAAATTACGACGAGCTCCAATAATAATTCCACCCTTCACTGATCACCCGAGAGAAAATCGCAAACAACACCTGACAATCTTGACCGCTCCACAACTCAAAGCAACATAGCTCGCAGGTCATGAATTCCATTCCCAACCAAATCTTATCATTGGTTCAAAATCGCCCGCCATGCATCAACTCCGTACCATGCCACAACCCCAGACTCCACCCTCGACACGCCATCGCAAAGCACATCCACCACCACCACGTCGTCATGCACCCTAGACAATTACAGCCAACCCCCAATCCAGTCAAAACAGTTCATTCTTCACGCCTTTACTAACCCATTTCGTAGAACCATAAGTTCCCATTTCCCCTCCCCAAAACATTCAAAGGTATTAGTTATCGAAACTTGATCACTTTTACAACCCATCAGCGCCTCAAAATCGACAGTCAGAAGCAACACTTGTTTTCACCATTGTGTGTAATCTCTCTCAAAGTCCATATGAAATTCCTCGTACATCGGCCCTCTTTACCCTTTACTTGGCCGGCATTCTAATCGGCTCTCCACCTTTTTCCCGTTACCGCTGGTTAGCGCCAGGGCATGTATATCTTTGACCACTCGCGTTGCAGACAGAGTAGAAGGTACGCGTATACCTACGAGCGTGTTTGTGTGGGGTTGGAGAGAGCCCGCGTCATATTTGAAGGTATTATGCTTGGCTGCAGAGTGATGAGTGGTGTGAGTGTATATATGAGTGAATATGTTAACCATAAACTCTTAACATGAACCCTTTTCAAGAAGGCAAATTAAAGCTAACTTTAAAAGTTCAATACGATTCCAACCCCCCCCCCCC
>SSBG01000008.1:652682-702687 GCA_028220655.1 Shiraia bambusicola | reverse complement strand
TTCAGCGGACCCCTCGGGAGCAAAGACGGCGAAGTTTACGACCCTTCCTCAAACTCCTATACGCTCCTCCCAGATGCTCGCGTTGTCCCCGGATAGCGATGCTATGTGCAGTAGCTTCGTCATGTGCGAGCCTGGCAAGATCCTCAGCGCGGGTGGTTCTCCAGACTAACGACTCGGACACCTTTGCACGAGCACACATCACCACCATCGATAATCCGAATACTAATGTTAATGTTGAACGTATTCCTGACATGGCTTACCCAAGAGTTTTCTCCACCGCTGTCGTCCTTCCTGACGGCACCGTCCTCATATCAGGTGGCCAACGCCATTCCGTCATTTTCACTGACGTCGGCGGCGTCCTCTACCCAGAACTCTTCAACCCCGCCACCAAGTCCTGGAAGACCCTCGCCCCGGTAGCCGTCTCCCGTAACTACCACTCCGTCAGCCTCCTCCTTCCAGATGGCCGCGTTTTTAACGGCGGCTGCGGCATTTGCTACCTCAGAAAAGCATTTGAAAGTACCCTCGACTGCAACAAGCTCGATGACCGCGCCAATGGCCAAGTCTTCTCTCCTCCCTACCTGTGTTCCGCTCCCTTGGTAACACCACTGTCCAGGTAGGCGGCAGAATGGCCTTCACCATGCAGACTGGAACCAATTTGAAGTTCTCCCTTATACGCATAGGAAGCGCGGCTCACGCTGTCAACACTGATCAGCGCCGCATACCGTTGGCGGATGTACAGAGCTAGGGAAGCAAATACACTGCTACTTTGCCTAGTGATAGCGGTGTGCTTATCCAGGGACCGTACTATTTGTTTGGTATGAATGAGAAGGGTGTTCCTAGTATTGCGAAGACCATTCTAGTCGTTTTGTAGATGCTTCTCAGGGAGATTTTAGCCATCGCTAGAATCTAAGAATGTTGTGCTGTTGAGTGCAGTGCAGTTGCCCGATCCAACGCCCATAGATGAAACAAGACTGCTGTGGGTAGAGTACTCTATCCACAAAACAATGGGAGAGCGGGGTGTATAAGGAAATAAACAGGTGAGAGCTTGTAACCAATAATTGATTGTATTAAAAGCCATGCTCCCACAGAGATGGGAGCATAGGGATCTATATACACAAGCTCAGCGCGAAGGAGAGAGCTCCTTCAGCCGAGTCCCAGCCACTTCCCCCTACGGAGTATACTACCTCACCGCTCGCGATGCTAGATCGCCCCATCTCATTGAGATGGGCGATCTCAATATCAGTTGTATGAGGCTCCCATCGGAGCCCTCGTATGGGCGAGCTGGGCGAGGATTGTGGCTGACAGTACTCGAGCTCATGGGTCGATGAATGGACAGATCGGCTAATTAACATTAATTAGCATGCTTAAAAATCGTAACTACATACATACATACGAGAGAGCAGCTCTAAGCCATCATCTTCCACTCACTCCTAAGCTCGCTTCTCACAACAACCCGTACATATAGTAATCGCAAAGTGGAATTCCATAGTATCAAAAAAACGATATTTATTTCTAAATCATCCCTATACAAAAACCTGATCCTCAACATCTCTATCAATGATTCTTTTTTTTTTTGTTTATTACATCGACAAAATCCAACATGCCAACTCCCTACCTGCGCAAACTTAATCTCGGCTGCTGCACGACACCTCGTGCATCGGCTCCCAACACCCTGGCCCTATGACTTTCACAACTTCCAAGGTTGGTGAATGTCAGAATCCGCATCTGCACAAAATCGGCACGATCGACATGTTGTATTACCAAGTAGGATCATGTCAGACCATGTAAGCTTGATGTCTGCTACCTAGGTAATAAAAGCTTGCCCAGGTGGTGTCTTCGGCCCGCCCGATGCTCTAACCCGCCCGGATGTGCGCTGCATAAGCGGCGATCATGCAGATCATGCAGATCAATCTTATCGATCGCATTGTATGGAGAGCAGCCACCGAGCGCGATAATAATTAGTGAGTACGGTACGGGTAGGACGAAAATGTTAGTGCTTATTTTGTTGTGTGGCTATTGGTGCTGGTTAGGGAATACAATAGGTATCATGCTGCCTGCGGGCTTGCTGAGTGTTGGTTCCACAAAGGAACTGGTAACGCTCATCTCACAGTGATGGTTGCAACGATATCCAGAGTGAGTCAATAGGCATGTATTCTTCTTCTTGTGGTGTTGAGGCTGCGAACGCGATAGTATCGCGTTCGCTACCCCTGCGCTAGTCCACATGTGGACTAGCGCGCAGAATCACTACCCAACTCTATGTACAAAGGAAAAGAGCGCTGGTTCGATTCCAACACTGAGCATTGTGAAATTTATTGAATGGCTTTCGATATTGATGAAATGTGCGAGAGTTCTTTTTTTTTTTGAAATGTGAATTAATTGGTGGTTGTCTGCTAACTCTTGGGATACAGACTACCAAATTGCGTAGTTTGGTTGACGATTGGTGTAAGGTGAATTGGGTCTTCTGTAAATAGATGGGTGTGTTGATATGTTATACATGTCTGATGACACGAAATAAATGCTGAACGCTATAATTACCATCACGATAATACATGTCATCTCCAGCTGTGCAAGTTAATTATTAGTTAGTGCCTACCTAGGTACTACGGAAAGGTCCGGCAATACCATTCGATGCGCTCATTCCATCATACATCCACCATTCGTTGGCAACACCTCCATACTATGCTCATAACGCATGATGAGACATATTTTGAGCAATTCATATCACCAATGCAGAAAGACTCTGTGGCTGGGTGCCTTTTGTGCACAGTTGACGTAGGTGACGGAGTGTACGATAGTACGAGGAAGTCTTGTTTAGCTCCACGCACGAGCCAAGAGTTAACTATGTCTTTCCATTTCTGTCGTCATCTTTCCTTTTTTGGTCCCAAAATAGATACAAACGATCCAAATTTTGTAGTTATACGGGCTTACGTCGACACTGTTCCTGTGTAACGTTGCATATGTACGATGGTGGCCAGTATACAAAAGGCCGCAGCGAGCTGCTGTTTGCAAAGTTGAAGCATTGTAGTAGCTACAGCCTATTTTTTATATTTATCCTCTCTTTTTTGTCATAATAATGGGTTCTCAAACTTGGGCGGCGTTGCTTTCAGCTTCAGCCTTCTGCTCAGCCGTTTCAGCAGCATGCACCGGTGACTTATGGGATGTTATTATTGTTGGTATGAAGGACCATGTCAATCTTTCTGTCCAGTGCTAACTGTGGCAAGGATCCGGCCCTGCCGGCATTGTTATCGCTGACCGTATGAGTGAGGCTGGGAAGAAGACATTACTGCTCGAACAAGGAGGACCATCATACCATATCACTGGTGGCACCGCCGGTCCCAGCTGGCTAGAGAATACAAACCTCAGCCGCGTAGACGTCCCAGGGCTTTACAAATCCATCTTCTCGGCACCAGGCGGAGATCTCACATGTGCATCCGACATAGTACATGCATTTCAGGGATGTACCGAAGGTGGAAACACGGCCATTAATGCAGGTCTCTTCTTCCAGCCACCTGCGAGCGATTGGGAACGATACTTTCCAGAAGGATGGAAAAATGCAGATATGCAGACAGCGATCGAAAAGGTTCGGCAGACACAGCCCTTTACAGATAACCCTTCAAAAAATGGCGAAAGATATCTACAAAGTGGGTATGAAGCAGCGAGGGCATGGCTGGTCGGCAATGCCCAATACAAGGAAGTGGGACTCAACGACGGGGCTCAGAATCATAGCAAGGACAAGGTTTTTGGCCATCCAGTATTCAACTACGAAGGTGGCCAAAGAAGTGGCCCAGTAGAGACCTATCTCCAGAGTGCGCGACAACGGGATAACTTTGCCATTATGACTGGTTCACGTGTACTGCGTGTCATTCGAGATGGCGACATAGCAACTGGCGTGGAAGTCTTGCAGGGTAACTCAATGGCCACGGCGAACCTTGAATACTGCATAAAAGATGGAGGCAGAATTATCTCGTCTGCCGGCGCTTTACTCAGTCCTCAACTTCTCATGTGGTCTGGCATTGGACCAGAAGACATTCTCGCAAACATCTCAAAACAAGGCCTCATCAAGGTTTCTCCTCAGGACTGGATCAACAATACTGAGGTCGGAAACAAAGTCTTCGACAACCCAAACACTTTTATTGAACTATTCTCAGAGTCTATTTCATCCTACGATTACAAGTACGATGATCCCATAGCGGCAGACAAAGACTTGTACCTCAACGATCGCTCAGGTCCATACTCTTTCGCTTCGCAGACAAGTGCTTTCTGGGACTATGTGCAGCAAGGAGATGACTTTATCGGTTGCCAGGGCACAATTGATTCATCCGGGGCTATGGACTATACCAAAAATGGCACAATTACATTGAACGTCTATGGTACATCTGGACTTCGCTCTTCTGGCCGCGTCAGACTTGACGCCAACGGAATAGCTCTTCCATCTTCCGACTTTTACGCGGATAGACGAGATGCTGAAGCTGTAGCAACCTTCATCCATAACATATTCGCCGCCTTACCGTCGACTCTTACCCCACTCAACGTCGCAAAGGATTTGACGCAGGAGCAATTGACCGAATGGCTTACGACACCTAGCAAATATACAATGGGCAATGTGCAGCATTGGAGCAGCAGTTGCCGCATTGGAAGTTGCGTGGATGTCGACACAAAAGTCATTGGAATGAAGAATCTCCACGTCGTTGACGCAAGCATCAGCGCGCCATTAACTACAAACCCAGCCATGGGTACAATGATCATAGCCGAACGAGCAGCCGAAAGAATCTTGGCTCTATAAAAGGTTGAATTTTCGGGATATCGATGTCAATAACGTCATGACTACATTATATGCCGCGAGTATATTATCGCTTCAAGTATTCTTCGCCGATAACCCACCGATTTGCAAACTACCAAAGGATCTTTATATACCTATTCATCTCATCCGTTTGTATCTCAGCTTTGTCGGCGTAGCCCCGAGTATCTATTACGGCCACCCCGGCTCGTAACACGCAGCACAAACCCGCTAACGAGGAGTGCTACCTCCTGCTCATCTTGGATAAATTCAATGGAGGCACAAACCATGTCCCATGCGATACGTCGCGCATACCTGAGGGATGTTTGGGCTTTGAGGTATTGGGCAGAGAGCCCTTCAAGAGTATAGGATAGATGGGTGGCACAAAGGTTGCGCATTTGTGAGAAGTAGAATGTTCGAGCTAGTAGTTCGCGTTAGAAAATGAAATCATAGTATTGTTGAGAAACGAACCAAGATGCCATGGCAATCGTAGCCAAGCGTGTGATTGTGGCTTATCCATCAGCAATTTGATACAGTTGTTGATAGCCTTGACCATGGGCATATGTACCCCATTGCATGCTCAGATGTCAAAGATATCGTGGACCTCACATGCACTTTGGCCGGGAAGCTCGAGTAGGAAACTGGTGGACCTAGTGGTGCTACAGGCGCCAGAATTTCTGCTATGGAAATGCTAATGGGATTATTTGATGTAAAAAAACAAGTGAGGCGATATTCGTGATCATCGATAGCGGTGCGCATCTGGGGTGGGTCCCATAACTTCTGTAAGTTCATTGCGGTATTTATGCCGATCGAGCATAAGGAGGCTTGCTTTCAGCCACTCCACAATCGGCAAGGTTGAATTATCCAGCATCACTTCTGATTCCAAAATCTCCAAGGTTGCAACAGTTGATGCCAGCATCCGGAAAGCTTGTCTGGTCAGACCACTATTGAAACCCCATTCCTACGAAGGAAAGGTATTAATCGCCAACCTCATCTTCAAGAGATCACCCTTGACTATCTCATCCTCTTTCTTGCTCAACTCCTCCATATCCCAGCACGCACTAACATATCGACCAGACAACCATTCCCTTCTCTCTGCACCAAGCCACAGCAGCGTGTCGCCAGCCAACTCCAGCGTATCAATCAACTTTGCGTGAATTTCCGCTGGCATCGTCAGCGCCAAGGGAGTTGGAATTCCACCAGGATGCACCGCAAAGCATAGTATGTCATCTTTGCCTTTTCCATGATCTTGATTAATCAATTCAGTAAGCCGCATCATTGCAATCTTGGTAAGAGTGTACCCGGAGCTATGCGGAGGGCTTATGAGTGCCCCAATGGATGAAAGGTTGATAATGACTTTCAACGACGATTTGTGCAAGAAGGGCCAAAAGGCGCGTGTAACGAGATATACGCCCTTGACATTTACCTCCCACGACTTGCACCAGTCGTCTGAGTCGCTTTCTGGAATGCTTGTAAACGCTGTTAGGTACCCTGCATTGTTGACAAGGACGTCTAATCGGCCAGCAAAGGCTTCTGAGAATTCTTTGGCTGATGCTGCTACATTTGCTTTGTCGGTGACGTCGAGCTTTAACTGGAGGATCTTGGGTTCTGGGTGGCCGGCGCTTTTGGCTGCTTGTTGCACGCTTTTGGCCACGGCGTCGAGGGGCGTGCGAGCCGCGATGGCGATCCCAGAAGCTCCTGCTTTTGCGTAGCTTATTGCTGTGGCCTCTCCAATACCTCGGGAAGCACCGGTGATGAGGACATGCTTTCCACCCAGGTTAAATTTGGTTGGGTCGATGTAAGGATAAGTATCATGGCGGAGAGTCGTAAAGTTCATCCCTGGTACAGTTGGACGAGTCCAAAGAGTAGTTTTCTTTGACTTACCATTGTTGAGATACTTTGCGCCTGTATCTTGTGACATGATGTCGTTGTAGGTCGAGTGGGCTCGTGTGATTCACTGCCTTGTGCCGCTAGGGAGCTTTATGTAACCACGCACGACAGACTACCATGATATCTCCCCTGAGCCAATACATATATACACATGTAAGGACTGCAGACAAGTTGAAACGTAGCCCTGATTGCGGGGTTAAACCTGCATTAATCCCGATCTATCTCCGTGTAGAGGATCGGCATATTGCAGCATATATATAGACACGAACAGTAAGACACAGTCATTTATGCGACACTGTAGCTATTAGCATCTGGTGCATTCTCAGCACTGATTGAATCAGGTGGTTCGATGATTCGTGACCGAGAAGATGAAGCGAACTCCAGTACTACAAAATTACAGATTAGAGTCTGATGAACCCGACCTCTGCAAATTTTGCAGCGCAACTCAGAGTCCTCTAGAATAGGAGAGTCTGTGAAAATCGAGAAGAAAAGTACGCTAAAATACATGACAGGTGAGTATAAATAATCTACGATAACCTTGATATCACAGCACAACCATTTCATACCTTGGACGCGTTACTTGCACAAGTCTATCCGGACGACGACGACGTCTTAGTAAGCTTTGATCTTCATCGTAACTCCGGCCGCAAATTCTCTATGCACAAAAGTTACATGTTACTCTTTGACGAACACGGGACTGGGCTTACTTACCTGCCGCCGATCCGAAAAGTCTTTGTACAACCCAAACCAAATATCGCGATCTTGACAATCTTCCTCTCCGTCATTTGCCACCATTATCTTTTTACACTTCGGCCCATGATCTTGCATGACATCATCCCCAGCCTTAAGCCACGGCTTGGGCACAGGCCAGTCTGAGAAGTGAATGAATTTTGCCTCTTCGAATATCCTAGTTCCATTCCATAACTCGTCCGACGATCCCAGATATTTGTCGTGCTTTTCAGAGCGATACTCTCCACTGAGCAGGTTGTATCGTTGATGGGGGATGACTAAACACGAGTCTTTGTACAGTATGTTTAAAATGTCCATGTCATAGCCGGACTCCTTGCGGGCAATGAACTGCTGGACACGCTGCCACTCTTTGTGTGAGGGCTCAACGAGGACGAGTTGACTGGATAAGAAGGGCTGGTCGAGCCAGTAGGCTCGCGGCATCGCTACCGGTGAAGAAGGCACCAGGAAGAGCTCGTCCATGTGCTGTATGTTGGAACTGCTTAGTATATGACGCATGGATATGTAATCAGCACTTACATTTCGAACCGTCGCATCCGAGTCTAGAGACATTACTCGCTTGTATTGGGTCTGATTGAAGGCCAGCAATTTCGTAAAACTGTCTGTCCAGGTTGCGTCACCCTTTTCGGACGACTGCAGTTTGATTGGCACAAGCTTAGCTCCATAGGCATCTCTGGCTTGTGCAAGTAGCTTGCTTTTTATTGGGACCCGGGCAGAATTGCTACTGGCTATGCGCCAGTCCTCTGGATACATCATAATGCGATCCGCTTTTGCTCCCAAGCGCTGAAGTGCCTCAAGAATCATGAGAGAGTTACAGAGGTAGCGCTCATTGGTGACGTATTGTACGTAGGCAAAGTCGCTCCATTGAACTCCATGGGCACTGGTAGTTGAAGAATAGCCCTGAAAGTGCTGGGGCAGGATAGTATACTTGGAGGAAGTCACTTGGACCAACAGCAACACAGAGAAGACGACAAGTAGTATTGTGCTTACTATCAAGCTTGCGGGAAGGTGCCGACGCACAAGTAATGTTGATGGTTTCATTAGTCGCATGTTGGAGACCAGAGCAATGTCAGAAGAGTGCACTGGTTCCCCCCCTTAAAGTGCAGTCAATTAGTTAGGTATGGTGAAAACATGATTGTAGAAATTTCCTCGCCAGGCTCTGGGACTTGATCGCCATTAATAACAGAAGGTACCAAGCCACGCCCACGCGGGTGCCAAAACACTGAGAATCTGCCAGCTGGCGAACCTTGGGGTCAACCCTGTAAGCAATTCAAACTCAATTATTTCTACTTAGGCCTCATAGGAAAGGGGGGCTAGGTAAGTCTGTAGCGCGTTCTGACTCCTTACATACGACGCGTACCGCGTAAAGAATAAGTTACAAGGGAATGGGGCGCAAGGCCAGAACAATAGGGCGTGTGCTTAAGGAATGTAGCTGTAATGCTCTAGACAACTAGAACCAGAAGTGCCTTTAGTACTCGATAAACAAATACACCTACAGATGTAAGCCTTTTCATCAAAATATCAAGGGAAAAAACCAAGGCCCATCAAAACCTTTTGGAACATTTCCTACCTTCAATTTAAACATGACTGATACGGTAGTATTATAGAGGCTCCAAAATAGAGGCAACATTGATCAAATTAGACAACAACAAAACTCCACAATGCTCAATACCCACCCAAGCACGTCGACAAATCATTCGCTAACCACTACCTTGGAAGCCCTCTGTCTTCTAAGCTTCTACAGTCTACCGATGCGATCATTCCTTTGGACCCCTAGGATCTTTCCCATGATAGCTCTGCGTCATCCTATGAATCATATGCTGCTCCACCGTCAACACCCCATCATCCGCCCTGGACCCATCCAACGGACTCAAAGTACAATCCAAATTCCCGTCGAAAAAGAAAACAACACTGTACCGATCAACAGGATTCTTATTAATAACACGATGCAAGCTACTCTTGAACCTTCGACCCGTCCACATCTCAAGCATATCGCCCACATTCACGACATAGGCATTGCGCGTGGGCTCGACTGCGTGCCATGTCTGCAAGGCCTCGTCGTAGACCTCGAGCCCTGGATTGCCATCTTGCAAGAGCAATGTGATGGCGCCGAAATCAGTGTGCGCCGAGGAGCCTAGTTGCCTTTGATCAGTCTTCTGAGCAGGTGGGTAGTGCAAGAGGCGAAGCGGTGCCGCTACGAGTGCAGCTTCCGTGAACTCTGCTAGTTTTGTCGAAGAGCCTGCTGGAAGGGTCGCGAATATCAGGTCCAGGACTCGCAGAGAGAGATTGTAGATTGCGCTGTAGTATGCTTCTGCGGGGTCTTTGAAGGCCCCGTGGGGGAGCAGGTTTGTAGATGGCCATATGCTGGGCCCCATGTAAAAACGGCGATTGAGCACCCGAGAGTCGGTGGCTGGGATGTCGGGGCCGATGTAGAAACCCTGTTTGTTGTGGTTTTAGAATTCAGTCCGCTCTTGTATGGATGATGGGATGGGTTTAATACCTCTTTTAAATCGGGCATCACCCCTGGCTCGTAGGATTGGCTGGCTAACAAGTCATAACCCCGATGTCCCAGGTGTTGTTTGCAATCGAGCTTCTTCTTTTCATCGTATGGAAGCTTGAAGAAGGATTCTGCCGCTTTTAAAAGTGACTCTTGTAGGTTGACAGGTACGCCGTGGTTTGTGAGCTGGAAAAAGCCAGACATTTCGCAGGCGGAGCGCACCTGCTCGATGATTCGAGCTGATTCATGGGATTTGGGGTCTTGAAGAAAAGGTGCCATATCTACTCTAGTCAGGAATAATCTCAAGGTATTAGTAGTCAAACATAGAGCTTGCCTATGGTTGGAACATGAAAGTTCGACCGTATCTGTACTGGTGCTACCATCTGAGATTCAAACGGCTCCACCGCCTGGGCTGCCACAGCAGCATTTGTGCGCGCATTGTTGGTAGAAACAAACCGAACACCTGGAGACGAAACGTTGCTGAAAAGCCGAGGAACAGAGCGCGAACACCGCAAGAAAGGACTGGATGTACGTTGCATGTCTAATCTTGTTGATGGAACTTCAACAATGGAAAATATCTAATAATGAACGAGTATTTAGTCTAGAGGATGTGAAGCGTAGAGCGGGCCTAATTAAAGAGAGTGTGCCGCCAGCTGAAACACCATCAAGTCTGTCTTGTCGGGCCTGGGTGCCGTGAGCAGGACCTTGGGACCCGAGTTGGAGCTGGATATCCAACCTTAACCCGCAACGGCTGTCAAGACCTCGAGACTTTGCGAAGACTTGAGTGATAAAAAAGTCATGTCGAAGACCCCAATGATGACACTATAGGAGATGGAGTCAACAAGAATTGAAGTAATTTTGTGTCAGCACAGAAGTGACCCTTGATATCCTAGTTGAAAGAAATCTTTGTGTGAATTTGGCTAGGGCAATTTCACTTTCATTTTCGTGCACTGTGTGCCTTGTTCAACTTGGAAATACAACAGAACTCAATTCTAAATAGAAACAATCAAACACTGGAAGAGAAGATCCATCCGAATCCTCCATTTCATGAAATCAGCCCTATAGCCTTGGAATTTCAATACTCTCGCTTGCGAATAATGACATTCAATCCCTCTTGATTCACAAACCACCTATTCGTAATCTTCCAACCCCTATCAGACGGATCGGCCAGCTGAAACTAATTTGCCAATTAGCCTAACTACACAGCAATAGTTATAGCAAAAAAAAAATAAAAATAAAAATAAAAACTCACTTCAAACGTGCGCAGCATACTCGGAATAAGCTTGTAAATTTCCAAATAAGAGATATTCTTCCCCAGACAAGTCCTATTGCCCGCACCAAACTAGATTCGTCAGCCTGCAAGATAAGAAAAAGTATCATCAAAACGCAGACTTACAGTCAATAGGGCATTTTCCATACTCCTTCGTTTCTCGTCTGAGCAGCTCAGCCAGCGATTAGGATTCCAATGGTCGCAATCCAAGCCAAAGGTGTCGGGGTCACGATGCACCACCCATGCATTCATCCCAACAACAGTGCCAGGCTCCAGGTATTCCCCGCAAATGGTCGCACCGGAGTCTGGCACAACGCGCTCGAGATGCAGGCCGAATGGCGGGTGAAGTCTCCCTGCTTCCTTGATGACTGCGTCGAGGTAGGGCAGGGTACGAGCTTCGTCCCATCGGGCTGGCGTCGAGAGGCAACCTTCAGCCGCGGCAGTATCCAGCTCGTTGATGAGCAAGCGCATTGATTCTTGATTGGTAAGAAGATTGTGGAGCACAGTACGAAGCAGAATAGCAGTGGTATCAGAGCCAGCTGTGATGTTTGATGTTGTCCAAGCTGTCAGGGCGAAGGATGGAATGGTAGGGTCCTTCTTGATAGCGCCCAAGAATCTGGACAGGAAGTCCTGATCGTTGAGGGTTTCATTTTTGGCGGAGTCATCTTTGGTTTCGTTTTGCTTCTGGCGTTCTCGAGCTCTTTCTACTCCGAATGCAACGACTGGATTTGCAGATACTGTTTTGAACCGTTGCAAGATGGGGTTTTTCGCCCACAGGCTGTCGACCCAGGGGATTTGCGAAATGGGACTGGTCTTGGTGAAGTACTTCCAGATGTTTTCGGTTATGGCTCCTATGTCTTGGGCTTGTTCTAGGAAGCCAAGACGTTTGGAGAAGGTGATTTCGCCCATGAAATCAAAGGCGAACCATTGGAGCCAGGTGCCAAGGTCGCACTCTTTGTTAGTGACAACGAAGCGGTGCTGAAGTTGCTCGAAGAAGACCGAAATGGTGCTATCGACGTATTTTTCAAAGGAGCGCATATTGCTCATGGAGTATATTGGCGCAATGGGCTTGCGCAGAGTGCGATGAAGTCGGTCATCTTGAGTTGCGAAGATGGTGGGCACGGGTTTACCCCTTGCAAAGAAGAGCAAAACGTGGTAGAAATTGGACTGAAATGGCAAAATTAGCAAGGGGAAAACTCCCCCATGGAATGGAATGCTATGGAATGCTCTTGACTTGCCTTTTGAAAGGTCCCGGCGTGGTTGTAGATGGTGTTGATTTCCTTGGGGTCCTGCACCGATACCATATTTGGTCCGAAGCGCACCAGTTTGCCATATTTTCTGTGCAACTTCACATGAATGTCATGTGCTTGATTGCTCTGCACCCATTGCATACGGGGAATATTCGTCCATGCCGCCAGAAATGGTCCGGGTATATGCCTCAGCCGCAGATAGCTCCTCACGCACCAAACTGCTACTAACGCCGCAACAATAGAGCCTAGCACACTTGCATCTGCCAACGCGAGAATCATTCTGTTTCAAGCTACCGACATAATGGTCCATGATGTGCTTGCTACGGTGTATGGTTTTTGTGCAGCCCATGGAGAGGTATGGGCCATGGACCCGAGTGCCACGGCTGTGCCACAGGTAGAGCTCCAATAGTCGGGTCCCCAGCATACATGAGCGGGGCTGGAGATTATGGAATTATCATTAACCCCATATTAGCAATAATACATACATGCTCATGATGTTGTATTAAGCTCAAACCGTTATTGTCCTTTCAAATCTACCTAGATAGTTACTGTTGATCATGCAAAACCACGATCCTTCCAAGCAATCTGCCACCAACGTCGCAATGGAGCACGGGAATCTCTCTGGGTTTGAGTATACTGATTCGCCTACTCCTGGTAGCAGCGAGATGGGGCAAGAAAAGAAAGAGTATCCAAAGGGCTTAAGCCTGATTACCATTGTGTTTGCGCTGTGCCTAGCCGTCTTCTGCGTGGCACTGGACAATACGGTTTGTGCAGCACCGTGTAAAATCCTCCATCAATTTCTCTGACTGCATCTAGATCATCGCTACAGCAATTCCAGTGATTACAGATCACTTTCGCAAGCTTGAAGATGCGGGCTGGTATGGCAGCGCGTACTTGATGACCACCTGTGCCTTCCAGCTCTTCTTTGGCAAGATGTATACCTTGTACTCGCTCAAATGGACCTTTATGGCCTCGCTCTTCCTGTTCGAGGTAGGATCTTTGATATGTGCGGTCGCCCCCAGCTCCGTCGTCTTCATCGTTGGTCGAGCCATTGCAGGACTTGGTGGTGCTGGCGTGTTATGTGGTGCACTTGTCATCATTTCATACGCCGTGCCTCTGGAGACACGACCCAATTTCACTGGCCTTATCGGCGGCATGTTTGGCATCGCATCTGTATCTGGACCACTGATGGGAGGGGCGCTGACTGATTCTGTGTCGTGGCGCTGGTGTTTCTACATCAATCTCCCCGTTGGGTATGCCACTTTTGCAGTGCCGCTCTAGCCATTGTACTGACGACTTGACAGAGCAGTTACTGCCATTATCCTCCTGTTCTTCTTGAAGATAGAAGGCAAGCGGGATAGAAACAGCACGTTTTGGAGTAATATTGCTCAGCTGGACATTCTTGGCAATGTTCTCTTCGTGGGCTCTATCATCTGTCTTCTACTTGCATTGCAGTGGGGTGGTGTTACGTATCCCTGGGGCTCAGGACGAATCATTGCACTTTTTGTGCTATTTGCCGTATTTCTCATGGCTTTCGTGGTGGTGCAGATGTTCAAGGGCGAAACTGCCACAGGTAAATTAGTTACCAGTCCGTACGAGGAGATTTTCCAATTCGCTAACCGCTAGATGTGAAGTTCCTCCTAGAATCGCCAAACAGCGAAGCATTGCATCTGGTTCAGTGTTTGCCTTCTTCATCGGCGGAGCCTTCTTTCTATTTGTTTACTACCTCCCTTACTATTTCCAGGCCATCCAAGGCACATCTGCGCTGCGCTCGGGAATCAACATTCTACCGCTCATCTTGTCTCAAGTGGTGGGCACAATCTTAGCTGGCGCACTTACTTCGCAGACGGGCTACTACATGCCATTCGTCTACCTCTCCAGCATCTTCATGGCGGTAGGTGCCGGCCTCATCACTCTTCTTGAAGTCGATACCTCGACCGGTAAATGGGTGGGCTATCAGATCATTTTCGGCATTGGCGCTGGCTTTGGGTTCCAGCAAGTCACGCTCGCAGCGCAAGCTGTACTTGACCAAAAGGACGTTGCGACAGGCACTGGCATTGCCATGTTCATCCAGCTCTTTGGAGGCGCGTTGTTCGTCTCAGTCGGTCTTAATGTCTTCACGAACAAGCTCGTCAGCAACATGGTTGCGGCACACATTCCAGGACTAAATCCAGGGGTCATCATCAGTGCTGGTGCCACAGAGCTCCGTCGCATCGTCGGTCGACAGTATCTTCCAGCTGTGCTCGAAGCCTACAATGGTGCACTTGTCAAGGCTTACCAGGTGGGCCTTATCACGGCCTGCCTGAGCATACTGGGAGCACTGGGCATGGAGTGGGTAAGCGTAAAAGGGAGACAACTTGACGCTATACCTGCTTGAGCGTAGTGATAGTCGCCGCTGGGATGAAAGAAGATTGGATACCTGTAGGTAGTATGTATGTAGGTAGTAGATACATAGTTGGGTGCAGAAGTTCAGGCCGGCTGCCGCTACTAGAGCCACAAAAGCGCCACCAACCTTGGAACTCCAGCGTTTCATGCAAGGCTTAATAGTTGTGAAGTTTTCAGATATTCTTAGATAGTCACGTCACGCATAGATTGCTAGAACAACCCCCAAAATGCCATGAATGCGAGCCTATCCAAAGAGACCTTCCAAGGTTCTGTGCACAGTCTGAATCGTCAAGGCTGAACCTGACAGCGACCATGTTGAAAGCAGGGGGTTTCGGGTATCAACCAGGGTTGAGGTGAGAGTCGAGACAGAACATGTACCCCATTTTGGGGATTGCTGGACGGTGGCGTGGTCAGCTAGTTAATCCCTTGGTGAATTATTGGCTGTGTTACTGCGGGCGCTTGCAGACTCCATCCGAGTCCATCCATGTTAATACAGCATTGCACTCGGGTCCTTTTTTTGCTGCTCCATGTTCGAGGCGTACGCCATGCAGGACCTTTGTGCGAACCTTGGAAAGGCCCGGACATAGGCAAACTCCCTCGTTGCATTTCGTCCGGTCTCGGGTCCTGGTGTGGTAGTTCTTGGGATGAGGCGCGGTCTTTGTTTGTTTATTGTCCCTGCTGAACCCTATATTGCGAGGGCTCATCGAACAACCATCTACCTATTCATCAACTACCACACCTTGGGCCCAGCCCCGACAAAAATCTTAGCATTGCTTGCCTTCCCTCTTGTTTTGCTTGGCTCTCCAATCCAATTCACTCCCAATGGCTACCCCAACCTTCACCCAGCTTTTCCCTCCCGCGCCCACTTTCACCGAGAAAAGCTTAAGTGATTTATCTGGCAAGGTATGCCAACACCCTGCAATTGCCTTGTTCGCAGTGCCAATATCTAACCCATCCTACCAGGTATACATCATAACCGGCGCAGCCTCTGGCGTGGGCCTTGAACTCGCCAAGATTCTCTACACCAAAAACGCATCAGTCCATGTCGCCGCACGCTCGCAAAAGCGCGCACAAGAAGGCATCGACGCCATCAAGAAGAGCGTCCCCTCGTCCCGAGGCTCGCTGGGCAGCGTAGTAGTCGATCTCGCCGACCTATCGACCATCAAATCGGGCGTGGAGCAATTCACCCGCCAGCAATCCCGCCTGGACGCCTTGTTTCTCAACGCCGGTGTCATGACGCCTCCAGCAGGAAGCAAGACGAAACAAAACCACGACCTCGAGCTTGGCGTTCACTGTCTCTCTGGATTCCTGTTGGCCCGTCTGCTCGAGCCCACCCTCAGCGCCACAGCCGCCTTGCCCGATACGCCACGCGGCAGTGTCCGTGTGGTGTGGGTATCATCCCTATTGAATCTCGGCACGCCTCCTGGTGGTGTGGCTTTTGATCCCAAGGGCAACCCGGTGCAGCTCAAGGCCATGGACAACTACATGCAATCCAAGTCTGGCATGTACTTGCTGTCCAATGAGTTTGCGGCACGCAACAATGAGACTGGCGTCTCGCATGTGTGCCTGCACCCTGGCTTGATGAAGACTGAGCTGCAGCGTTATGGCCCCCCACCAATGAAATTGATCATGGGAGCTATTTTCAAGGGCCCCCGCTATGGCGCCTATACCGAGTTGTATGCGGGTCTTTCTCCCGATGCAAAGAATGGCGGTTATTATATCCCCTGGGGACGACGTGGCTTTGCTCCTCCTCACGTGGAGGCTTCTTGCAAATCCGAGGGCGGGAAGCCCAGCATTGCTAACCGCTTCTATGAGTGGTGCGACCGCGAAACTTTGAGCTATGCATAGGGAGTGGTTATTGGGTTGGGCATGGAGACGGGATTTCTGATTTGATATGCGCGAATTGATACCCAGTGATTGGGACTGTACCTCGTTTTATAAATTGTTATGACAAATTCAAGTCTTGATTACGATTCCTAGATACTCGCAGCTTGTCCGTACCATGTCTCTTGAGCCATCACGTGCGAGAGAGTGAATGGAAATGAGGGGAAGCCACTGGCCTTGGCGCTGCTACCCCTATATGTAACCTCTCCCGTACGACTCCACCAGATAGATGTTCACTTGTATACATAACTACCTCTTGTACAAATTCATACCATCTAATTACCGCACGCAGCTGCTGCAGCAAGTTCCACCAACACAGCCCATCTTGCCAATTTCACATGTGCAGTCAGCGCAGTCAGGTAATTGCTTTGCATTGATATCAAACATGAACCAGCTCTAATACACACACGCCGCTTTGACGTTGTTTAAAAAATCCAAACATGATTGCGCCTAATGACCCTCAGTAGGTAACACGGAACGAGGTCATACATGCTTCGTATCACAACGCTACTACAAATGCCCGCCGTGAGCACGCTTCTCAAATGCTGCTCTAATTTGATAAAAAAAAACCCCCCCTCCAGATGCAGAGACCAGGGGAAAACAGCCCCAAATGGAATAACTAGCGACGTCTCAAATACAAAAGGAAAATTGGGTATTCTATCGCACAAACTCACGTTCTATCAATACTTGAGGACATCGCTCTCGCCCGATTGCATGCTGATCTTGGTTTTGGCTTCGGCAAGCACTCCAATGACTTTGCACAGCGTCGCCGGATCAACGTCTTCCAGCACCAGAGTTGTTTTGCTGCGCGGTCGGCGGAGGCCAGGCTCTGGCGTGCCGGACTCGTTGAATGTCATGGTGCAGTCGTCACCTTCGGAGAGGGACGAGACCAAGTGAAGATGGCTGGCATTCCCGTCGTCGAGTGGGGGGAGGAAACATGGATCCCAGGGTATGTCCATCATAGTACCATCTGTTTCGAAGGGTGGAGTGAGTGTGAGGGCGAAATTCGGATCGGTATCAATCAGGCTGTAATCAAAGGCAGATGGATAGAGCGACATGTCCAAGTCCATGGCCATCGCCGCCGCCGCCGCCGCCGCCGCCGTCGTCGTCGTCGTCGTCGTCGGAGTTAAAGGTCGACAGTCTTCGAGATGGATGCTCTTTTTGTCTGCGTCTTGCATGTTTTCTAGTTCAGGTGCATCTGGTATGTCTGCAGGTTCGCATCCTTCGTTGTCGGAAAGAGAATCAAGGCTTTCTAGATCCATGTCTGGGCTTATTTCTCGTGACATGTCGTCGCTTACACTGTGGCTGCGTTTTCGGACCGAGCGGGACCTTTCCTTGGTTAAGAATGAGAAGCTTCACGGCTGTCAGTATTTAGTCGCAGATTGCTTACAAGGTGCACTTACCGGTTTTTGATGTCGGTAGTGGACCGGCTGGGAAAGTATTCGTCTGCAATGGTCTTCCACTTGTGCCCATGAACTTTGACTGCTGCAAGGAGGGTGTCGTCATCCCGTGGGCTCCATCTCGCTGGAACAATGCTGGGATCGAGAGATTGTTGCCACCGCTTGGCGCATTCTACATGGTAAATCGGTCAGACCCTTGCACCACAATATCATGAATACATGGGGCTACTTACGGTCTGCGTGTCTTGTTTGTACAATCTTGGCGACTTGGGTCCAACTACACAAAATTCATTAGTCTGGTGGTTCCAAGGTTACTAGGTAGACCGTAGTACGGTTTGACCTGTAAACAACTCACCATTGTCCATGTTGCTGAACGGCCTTCACCAAGCGCATGTCTTCAGCTGCAGTCCATGCTCCCTTATTCACCTTCTTACATATCTTCATCCACCGCTTTCTGCAGTCTTTGTTCGTTCGCCTTGGCAAGCTCGCTGCTATTTGACTCCATGCATTGGTAACACCATCCTGGTCTACTTCACGGTGGTCAGCAAACATAAATCCTTTGCCAATGTGCAAGTGGAAAACCTACGCAACATAGCAGCACCCCGCAGCAAAATCTCGTCTTCGCTTTTTGTCCATAGGTTCCTATGCCTTGGCTGGGTTTTGTTGGCCGTTGAATCGCTGGTTCCAGGACTTGGAGAGGAAGTTGATGATGCCTCCATAACTTTTTCTTTTCGATATTGAATGCTACACAGTACCCTTTGATGTTGAATCCCATGGGTGAAGGTCACAAGTTAAGACTTTTGGCCAAGCGTGAAGCACGGTTGGCAAAGGGGCCTGCCATGCCCTGCATTTAAGCCCCATGTAAGCCATTCTGTGTCTTACAGCTGTGACAAGCTTAAGGCTGCTTCGCCAGTGTGCAAGCAGCCACTGGGTATGCTCGACCGCTTGGGCTTGGTAGTCTCTTCAGGCGTACATAATTGGTACCAAGGTGTCCACCAAAGGTGCCTGCAGGCCTAAGTAACCAACAGCCCCAGTCAGCCACCTCTAACGCGATGGCATACCTAGATATGGCGTGGCGTATTTCTGCTCAAGTCAGATATGCGCCCTAGCTAATGATGCTACTGGACTTCCAAGGTTCCATATTACGGCCTTGTATGACCCCGGGAGACATCAACTCGCAGTTCGCTCACGACCCGACCTCGGAAATAGCAGGAATCAGGCTTCGTATCATTCAGCATGAACACGATGATTGCCTACAGTTCTCGGGGTTCACGGTGTTGGCTTTGTGGACAATTCAGATTAACTTCTTTCAGAATACATAGTAAAGCACACGTGACGCCACCTGCACCAACGCACAACACTGCTTACTTGAAGTAAGCACTATGCGGCACTAAACGAGGGCTGAGATTAATTACCGCACCAAGCACATACCAATCGCGTTAGACGTATGCCTGTGTAGGCTTAAGTCTCCATGTAACTTCTGCACAGCCAGTGGTCATCGGTGCACCAGCATAATGTCTACTAGATAACTGGCTAGTTAGATTCTAATTTAAGTCTCCTCGTTTCAAACCAGCATTCAAGGCCAAGAACTAGATCTCTAGCGATGATATCAGAATTCAGATAATTACATGCCTACTTTCATTAGTTATCATAGGTAACTATGTACTACAGGTTGGTCTTAGATAAGCACGCCTAGCCGTAGTTCAGGACATGACTTGTCGTACCTAAATGCACGAGCTGGTCGGAATCTATCTTCGTATTGCTACCTATATGCAGTTACATGTGGCGATGCGTAGGTATCCTCGGTCGCCTGTTGAATTCGCCCGTAACTAACCGACGGCACAGCAAATCCGCGGTTTCTTACGACACCTGGGCAAAGGTATGCCTACAGTCTTCATACAATGATAAAATACCAAGGACAGCACTTTTGCACCTTGTACTTTGAGCACATTTTCGCGAATCGCGCCAACGGACCGCACCGAGATCTTTCAGTACCGTTTTTGGTTTACCTAGAGCCTGACCCTGTCTGTGGCGCCGCTCAGGGCTCTAGTATATGTGGGTCCAGAGTGAATGACTTTACAGTGTCTCCAAGCTGAACGCCTGTCAAAGTTTGGCGAATCAACGTTTCAGATTACCGACGGTCTTGCTCTCTCATTGATTACTTCATCGATTCATCCCGCTTCGGTGCTATTATACTTCAAGTTACCTACTTTAGTGTATTGCGGGTTAACCTTGGAAGTACATAGTAGGGATTTAAACTCTAATTAAACGCTAACAAATCCCCAATCTTCGCTAAGAACCACTAGTTATTAGCTGAGAACTTAATAAACCTGATGCGGCCCAAATCGAAGCCCTCGAGGCTCGGCGGTGCAACAAACAAGCCTTTATTAGCTTTGGACGCCCTCTTGTATACATAGGCAGTTTGCTTGCATGGCCCTGAAACTACGGAAACGTCAGTTTGGAGACATATATGGACCCTCGGTGGCTTCGCTGAAACCTGCATGCGCTCTTTGATTACCTATTGTGTTCTCCCTGGGACAAACTAACTAGCAGCCCCTCACGGAGAGTGGACTGGGGCTGACAGAACACGGCTACCTATATCACGCAGCCCGCATACGTGTAACGGTGCAAAGCGGGCATTTGCGGTGACAAGGACACGCCTTTGTCCCTCCAGTACGGTGTGTTTGTCGCTTCAGCTACGCCCCAATGTACTTGGTCTTGGGGCCGAGAGCTTAGTTAACTAGGTAGTCAACTATTAGTTAAACTTCGTGCGCCGCATTTGAAGAATCAACTACGCCACATGTACCAAGCAATCTCGTCAAGAAGCTTGATTCAGAATGGAAATGGTCTATTATCACCAATAGTCTAGGAAGATACATAAAAATTATAGACAAGAAGTGCATAAGTCCCTTCACCAGCCACCTGATCTCCTGCAAGCGGTGAACAAAGAACAAAAGAAAAACTAGCAAGCCACAGCTCATGAACCACGTTTGATATCGTCTGCTATCTTCTCGGCCAGAGCGACTGGTTGTACAATTAGCACATGAAATAATCTGCGGGGTTACTGATAAGACGACTTACAAACTGTAGCCTGTGGATGGCCAGGCGGCAAAAGGGCAAAAGAGCTCGCATCGACAATACGAAGACCAGATACTCCAAAGACACGGGCTTTACTATCAACGACCGCCATTGGATCACTTGATTTCCCCATCTTGCACGTGCAACTCGCGTGAAAAACCGTGCCAAAGCTCCGTCGTACTTGTTGCAGAATCTGCTCGTCAGATGTCACGTTGGCGCCTGGCCAATACTCTGGGCCCAGCAGTACGCCACTACGCATATTCTGAAATACAGCTCTAGCACGCTTCCAGCCAGCAACTGCAACGGCTTGGTCTGTGGGATGAGTAAGCCAATTGGGGTTAATGACTGGTGGGGTATTCATATCAGCCGCACTGATGGAGACAGTTCCGCGAGAACGAGGAGCCGCCAAAGCAACAGCGACAGTGGCATAGTTGAACCCATCCACGGGGCCGTCAGTTCGGAAGTTGACTTGGTCTCCATAGTAAGCGCTTGTAGGAAGGAATTCAATCTCAGGCCAGTCCTGAGGAAGCGCTGCAAGATCAGCCTGTACAGAGCTGGAAAACGAAGAAGTGAGATTCTTTGGCAATTTTTCAAAGGCAATGAAGTCTGCACCCACGCCAGTGAGCATGCCGCTATTGGAGCTGAGGTATTGCTGGACTTGCTGCCCCGCAAACATGGGGTTTGCCATGGCTGAGGTCGTCAGGACATTGACACGATAAGAGGGCCCCCCGAGGATATGGTCCTCCATGTTCTGGCCAACGCCAGCTAAGTCCTTTACGACGGGAATTCCGTTCTTGGCGAGTACATCCTTTGGTCCAATGCCCGATACCATGAGGAGCTGAGGTGACTGGAAAGCACCGGCGGAGACGATGACTTCCTTCTTGGCTGAAAGCTTGAAAGGGATGCCATTCATGCTGATTTGAACACCCGTGGCCTTGGTACCCTCGAAGAGGATCTTCTGGGCCATGACAGAGGAATATACCACCAGATTGGGTCGGCTCAGGCCGGTTTTCTGCAGATAAGCGGTTTCAGATGACTCCCGAACCGATGTCTTGGAAAGGGTGAGAAGTTGGTAGGAGGACCCGAGTATAGAGCCACTTGTAAAGCCATTATTAGGCTTTACCCCAATAGCGGCAAGTGCATTTTTAGCCCAGGATGAGAATGCCATAGCATAAGGAGGGAAGGTGACCGACAGTGGACCACCCTGCTTAACTGTGGCCGCATCGTAGTCGGGGGTTGCATTAGCAGGCCTGCCGCGTGGCATACTGAAGTCTTGACTTTTCTGGAAGTAGGGAAGGAACTTGTCCCAACTGTAGTCCTGGTCGCCAACCTGATCTGCCCATTGCTGATACGAACCCTTGGGTCCAATTTGGTAAGTCAGAAAGTGGCGAGCTGAGCTTCCACCGAGACATTTACCCCGTGCATAGTGCACAGAAGCCCCATTCATGCCCTATTTATAAAATGAGCTCGAGCTATACGGCTGGCACATGAAAGAAACCTTACAGCTTGAGGCGTGGTCTGGAATTGCCAATCGACGAATGGATATGTATCCATTGGAGACTTGCCAGCTCCGCCAGGTCCAAAGAGAGGGATTTGACTGAGGTTGGAATTTGCAATCTCATAAAATGTCCCGGCTTCTATGACAGCAACGGATTTGGAGGCATCTTCGGCAAGTCGTGTTGCAACGACTAGGCCAGCAGTTCCACCTCCGACTACTACATAGTCGTAAGAAGCACTATAATTGGCCTGGTTAGCGAATTTCTCATGCATTGAGGCTACCGGCTGGTTGCATACTCTCCAGGGGGACCAAATGATGAGCCAAGCAAACGTCGACCCTGGCCGCTACCGTATTCAGAGCCAACCTGTCGTGAATTGATTGGTGAATTGATTGGTTTAGCAAAAGAAAACGAGGAAAGAGATAAGAAGCAGACTGCCGCAGAAGTGAGCGAATACATTTTGAAGAACGAGAGTCCTCTAAGAAAAGGAAAAGATGGGATTGGTTGGGTGTTGTTTGACAGATGGTCATCTTCACATGAGACTTATATCCTTGTCGACAAGGTTCGTAATTTCCACCACACATACACACTCAAAACCCCTTTCGCAGGATCCAGCTCCAAGAACTCGGGTCTTTGAAAGTACGGTTCGATGAAGCGCGGGTAGGACCTACATGAGATGACAGCCCCGGTTTCGATGGGTGCAGCCGCAGTCGGGTCCTCGGGGGAGCAACTCAAAATATACCTTCAGCCCGTGTGGCTTGCTGCATATCTTCAGCAAACACATTGAAAACACAATATCGCAATCACTTCGATTGCAATTCCAATTCCAATTCAGCATGGGTAACCTCACAGACATGGCGGAGCGCATTCTTGCGCGAGCAAAGAAACTCGATGCGCACGCAGAAGCTTCAGGTCTTCCATCAACACATTTCTTTTACGACACCCTTGGAGATTTACCCGTCCATCTGGAAAAAGAACGCAAGCATCTCGTCGATGAGACCCAAGATCTGAAACGACTAGCACTGGGGCCTGTGGGCATGTTATTGGAGACGCTGTTCACGGTATGCGAAGAACAACATCAGCCGATCCCAAACAGCACGGGTTTTTCTAATTCGACACGCAGTTCACTGATTTGCAAGCACTCCGCTTCCTCTACCACTACAAGATACCACAATATGTTCCCCTTGACGGAGACATCTCTTTCGCAGAGGTGGCCAAAGCAGCCAAGGTCGATTCCATCCTCCTGCGCCGTTTCCTTCAGCATGCCATGATGAGCCGTATTTTCGCAGAAGTAAAGCCTGGCCACGTTCGACATACTGCAGCATCACGAATTCTAGCCCTAGATTCAGAAGGCATGGACACCATTGGATTTCTAGTCGAAGACCTAGCCCCTGCAAGTCTAAAGGTAGTCGAAGCGCACCAAAAGTGGCCTAACAGCGGAGAGCCCAACGAGACGGGCTTCAACGTTGAGAATACCACTGACGATTCATTCTACATTGAGCTTGCCAAGACGCAAGAACGTGCTCGTCGTTTCGGAGGCGGCATGCGGTTCATGACCCGCGGCTCCCTCTACGACATCAACCACTTGATCCGCGGCTACGACTGGGGCGCCGTCGAGGCAGTCGGCGGCACAGTTGTTGACGTTGGCGGCGGCCAAGGCGGAGTCAGCATGGCTCTTGCAAAAGCCTACCCCAAGCTCAACCTCGTTGTTCAAGATCTGCCAGGCACCGCCGAGGAAGGCGAAAAGCTCCTCCCTGCTGCGCTGAAAGATCAGCTTCGTTTCATGGGCCACGACTTCTTCACCGAGCAACCTATCAAACACGCAAACGTCTACTTTTTCCGCTTCATCCTGCACAATTGGTCCGACAAGTACGCGGAGAAGATTCTGAAGAATCTGATCCCAGCTATGAAGCCGGGGTCCAGAGTCGTCATTTACGAATTCTTGCCTGATGTGGTGGCCTCGACGAAGTGGAGCGATAAGCAGAAGAGAAATCTGGATATGATTCAGGCTTTGGGTTGGAACTCTCTTGAGCGTACTACACCGGACTGGGAGTCCCTTTTCGTAAAAGTCGATCCCAGGCTGAGGTTGATGGGAACGAGGACTCCAGAGGGAAGCATGGTTTCTTTGATTGAGGCTGTTTTCAACGGCGATGTGCAGCCGTAATTGACTAGTGTATCATGTGTTAGCGATGTTATTCCTGGGGGGTTTTTTTCTCTTGGATTTATGTTCAATAGATTTGCAATTTAACTGTTAGAATCGAGATAGATGTTGACCATGAAGACCTTCGTGGAGATTGAGAGTGTGAATGAAATTGCTAACCTGGTTTGTCAATCAAGTAGTATACGCAGCTCAAATTCCCAAGAAAGACTATATCGCGTTCCATGTAATTTGGTGCGATGATCACTTCTGTCCTGGGAATGTTTACCAAGTCGTGGTTTATATAAGGGACCCGAGTAAATTCGGACAGGTATATAACCCGCACCCCTGTCGAAACGAACCAATAATGAAAAGCTAGATGAGAATCTGGTTTCAGCTTTGGATGTTTCTGCTTGCAAGTTGCTATTCATATTGTGCCATATATGGAGCAACGTTGATCAATAGTGATGGCCAGGATTTGAGGGATACGATAGATTTGAGTGACTTTTGAGCGATGTAAAGCCAGCCAGGATTGGTAACTATAGCGTTTTTGTGTAGATAGAAGAGTGTCAAGGAGCAGCCTGTCATTTGAGATCAAGTAAAATTTGAATTTTGAAATTGGAGAGATGGCGTATTGTGGTGCAGTAATATGCGGCATGGTGAAGGAGTATAGGAGAGGCAACACACGAGGAGAAAAGGATCGACCCTATTGTAGATAGGGACACACATACATACACAAGAATAAACGAGTCTCCCCAATACAAAGCATCTAATAGTTGATCTTCCCGATTACCACACGTACCTAATGGATGCAGCAGTTGCTCCTCTACAGCATCAAGTACAAATAGATAGCAAATTGCACATCAAGACTAACAACAAAGACACAAGGTAAACAAGCTGTAACTCTGATAACAAAACCAAAATATAATAGTCTATCAAAAGCACCCGCTAAATACAAAACGCCACTAAAAAGCAGTACAAATAGCTCACATAGTTATAGTTATACACTAAAAACCAGCATAAAACTAATTCACACACAAAAATCCACAAAACCGTCCACCAAACGCCTCCCCTATTGGAAAAAAAAACAAAAAAAAAAGGAGAAAACTCATGGTATCATTTCACATTCCCCCCTCTCCACTCTCACAAATGAATTTGATCCGCCAACCACCGATACGCCCGCTGAATTTCCTCCCAGCCTTTATCCGAAAAGGTGTCAAACAAGTGCTCCACACCGTCCAACACCTCGATGCCGCTTTCGACACCGCGGCCCCTCAGCGCATCGACCACGCCCTGGCTGTGCTCCCAGGGAATCAGATCATCGGCCGTGCCGTGAATGAGGTACGTAGGAGTGTGATAATTGCCACGAAGGATTTGGGACATTGGGGAGATGGAGGCGATGCGTTCTTTTGACGGCATGGGCATATTGTACAGCGATTCTGGGGACTGGCCGGTTGTCAGAAGGCGTTGCTTGGATGGCAGGCCGTTTAGGAGGACGGGGAGATGTTGTGCGCGCCAGTTCATGTGGAGGACGAAGCGCCAGCGGGGGTCTTCGAGAGACATGAGCATGCCGGGGTAGTTGATGTTGGTTTGGGGATAGTGGCTTGCAATGGCCGAGTCTTGGACGCCCTCGAGGAGATCGTAGGGTGTGTCGGGCGATTGTTGGCCGGGGATCGGGTAGATGGGGCGCGTCCACCAGTCTGATTCGTAGTTGGTTGGGCAGTAGAAGGCTAGAATGGCGTCGGGAGGCTGGAAGCCCTTTTGGCGCGATGTAAATGCTGTTGTCATGGCCAAGTGTCCTCCTGTCGACCAGCCGACAACAGCAACCCGGCTGCCGTCTACTTGGAGACCGGGACAGTTGAGGTCCATCTTTGGTAGAGAGTGGCGGGCCCAATGAACTGCATCGCAAGCGTCGGTCATTGGTCCCTCTAAAATGGTGACTTCGGGGCAGAATCGGTATTCAATGCTGACTGGAAGGAAACCAGCATCCAGGAGCAGCTTGACTTGCTTTGGATTAACCTCCTTGCGAGTAAACATGACGTGTCCGCCGCCGTGGATCAGCAATGCTGTCAATCGTTAGTCCAAAGAAGTACCAAAATCTGGGTAGCGTGAGCGACTTACCAACTGGCCGTGGTGTAGAGGTGACTTTGTCAAAGGAAGGGAAGTAGATGTCAGCCATCAAGTCCAAGTCACCAGCTTGCTTCCACCTTACTGTCTGCATCAATATCTCGGATCTGCGCTTTCTCGAGACGCGGCGAATCTTGAACAAGTGACTCTCAGCTTCCGCAGCAAATGCGGTAATGATGCGCAGGGTACGCGACTCTTCAGATGCGCCGTCGGTCCACGTCACATGCTTGAATCCAGCAGTTCGCATACTGCTGTGCCAGAACCATTGATCCGCGAGTACGTGCTTGCGTCCATCCTGGAAGAACCACCAGCCATCTAGAAGACCAAAGACAAGGTCGAACCAGAACATGTTGCGGGTGAACTCTACGACAGACACAAAGCCATCAGGTCGAAGCATAGCGCGCATGTTTCCAGTGGACTTGGTAAGGTTTCGGGTGGCGTGAATGCAGTTGGTGGATAGGATGACGTGATACTTGCCAATGTGTTGCTGTGGAGGAGCCTTCTCGATGTCGATGACGGCAAACTCCATGTTCTTGCGGTCCGCAAACTTCTTGCGGGCGGCTGTCACTAGAGCACCGGATATATCGGTGAAGGTGTAGGTGAAGGAAACGCCCCGTCGGGTAAGGTAGTCAATGACATGCTTGGTAGTACCACCGGTGCCACCGCCCAATTCGAGGATGTGGAAGATGCCGTCTTGCTTTGGTTTGTCAAATGCTTTGGCGAGGAAGTCACCAAGCTGCTTGGTGATGGCTTCGTACATGGGCCCAAGTTGATACACACGTTCAAGAAGTTCCTTGTTTGCCTTGCTTCTGAAGAGGAGGTTGATTGCATCATCCGTTCCGGCAAGACATTCTGCAAGCTTTGAGCCGGTGATGTGCAGAAGGTTATGTTCGTCGCGATGCTGCGGGAACTTTTGAAGTATCTCCTCTAGAATGACGTGTGAAGGTGTCATGCCAACTGATTTCTCGGTGCGGACTATGCCCACTCCATTTGAGGCAACCAGGGAAGCATCTTCGAGGATGGCGTAGAGTTGCTTGACCAAGAGCGTGTGCTTCTCGAGATACTTGAATTCCGGCACCGCCTCGCCAGCGTCAACACGTGAAAGGTCACTACCCAACTTTTTGAATGCTTCCACAGTATAGGCAAGCACTAGGCTAGCTTGCATGGGATAAACATTCTTCCAGAACCCAGCGAAGCCGGTCTGGCTGGCGTACGCATCGTAATCATACCGGATGTCCTCGAATGCCTGCTGGGCAGTTCCCAGAACGGCTTCCGGGCGCAAGAATGAAGGCTTTGGCTTGAGGCTCGGTGGTTCCTTGCGGAGTTTGGAGACGGAGAGCTGCGAGTGCCTCGATCCAGCAGAGCTAGTTGACGTTACCGTCGTGTCTGAATCTGCACCAGAGTATTCGCTGGTAGATTCGTCGCTGCTCCCACCCGAAACTACGAGTGGAGTAGAAGAGCCTCCACCGCAGCCCTTTGACATGAGATAATCGGCGAGCAGCTTTGGTGTTGCCAGGGTTTGCCAATCTTCGTTGGGGATCTCAATCTTGAAGAAGTTTTGAACCTCGGTGAGGACTTCCATGATCATGAGCGAGTCAATGCCGAGATCATCCAGTGTAGAATCGTCTTTGATATCAGACTCGGGGAGCTCTGCGACCTTGGCTAGGACCTTGCGCACATCCGCAGGAACAGTTGACGTGCTTGCAGGCAAGGGTTGTCTGGGGCGGGTACGACGCGCTGGCTTGGACTTCATGCGACTCTTTTTCGCCGGCGCCAAGGTAGGCTCGGTGGCGGCTACACTGGGTGATGTTGGTAGTTGTGCTCTGGGAGTATGTGCCTCCAAGACATCTTGGTTGCCCTTGTTGGCGCGAGAGAGGACCTTTGCGAGCGAAGAAATGGCTACCCGCGTAAAATGTGCTCCCAGGCCAAGGAAGACCAACTTCTTTGTCCTTGTGTCGAATACAAAGATGTCGTTGACAATTTCTCGATCGCCAGTGGGCGCAAATGTTGAGTATACGATCCAGCCCTTCGCATCGGGCGAAGTGAACTCAAGATTCATGCGCATTGAGCCAACCCTGGTACACACAAAGACCTCGCCTTCGCCGACCTCGTTCAAGCTGTTGACGTGAAGACCCGCCACCTGGAAGAAGTTGTCGACTGCAAGCGGTCTCGTGATTGTGTTATCGAGCGCCGGATTCTCGTGGGGTGGAAGCATCACAGAGCCAGCTACTTGCCGGTCTTTGGAGAAAATTGAGCGCATGCCTTTGTAGTATGACGCGTACGTGACCACCTTCTCGAAGACTTTGTAGATCATAGAGCCTTGGATTGCTTCAGCCTCAAGATCGTCGCGCAGCTCCATGAAGCGCTTCGCTGAGACAAGACGCTCATAGTGCTCAAAGTCCGCGAGCAATTTCTTGCCTTGGGACAGGCTGATGACACCAGTAGCGTGGGAAGAAAGTTTGGCTTCGGCTGTTGCCTCGCGCAGCTGGCTGGTGAATTCAAAGGACCAAGTAGGCTTCGATGAGCTGTTGGAATTGCAGAGAGTAAGAGTTATGAGGCGATCAGCAGCTAATCCCAACGGGGCCTTGATCTCAAGGTCCTCAAGATCAGGGTGAGCTACAGAGTCATGAAGCATCGTCGCAGCCCTTGCAACGAGCTCAACGTACAAAGGAGCAGGGCAAAGGGGCTCTGCAAGAACTGCATGGCCTTTGACATATGCCTCGTACTCTTTGCTGCGAGGATCGACAAAGAACTCGGCAACCTGCTTGTCTTGATCAAGATACTTTGAGAATTCGAGCAGAACAGGTTCCTTGGGGATTATTGGTGCAGGAGCCACTTCCTCCACGACCTTTGTTTCGACAGTATCTTTCCATTCGAGCCAATGCCTGGACCGTTCAAACTGATACGGAGGCAGATTGATATTGGCGTACTCAGCTCGTTGGCGGCGGTTGAAAGGCCAGAATTGAATCGCATAGCCTGCCTTCCAGAGCGAAACAGTGGTGTCAGCCAGAAGTTGGCAAGCGTTGCTGGGCCTGAGAGATACAGGGTAAAATGCGTCTCCTGTTGCAACATTCTTGTCGAGAGCAGCGCGGACCATGGCTGTGATGGACGAGCTGGATCCAGCCTCAATCCACGAGCAAGACCCAAGGCGGCGGGAAAGCCTTGACACTGCCTGATTGAAGTAGACAGCAGTGCGAGTATGGTCCACAATCAATTGAGGAGTCGGCCGCACCCAACTGGCGCCTTCTGAGCAAGTCTCCAGCGGAATCTCTGGCGGGTGGAAAGTCACGCTTTCAGCAATCCTGCGCAGCTCAGGAAGTAAAGCCTCAGTGAAACGAGAGTGGAAGCCGTGTGTTACTTGGAGTCGCTTGGACTTGATACCAGAAGAGACAGCAAACTCTTGCACGATGTCAATAGCTGCAGAAGTGCCAACTAGGACATGGCTGGCTGGTCCATTGTAGCAGGCAACTTCAACATCGTGTCCAAGGTTCTTGACGGAGGAGATGATGTTGGAGGCCGCCCTGCTATCTGCCTGCAGGGAAATCATAGAGCCGGATTCAGAGCCCCAGTGTGTCTTCATCAAAGACGCACGACCGCAAACAAGCTGGAGTGCGTCACTGAGACCAACACTCCCAGAGACACACAGTGCAGTCAATTGTCCGAAGCTGTGACCAACAACGGCATCAACGTGGAGCCCAGAGTCCAACCACGCCTTGGCTGAGGCATACTGGAGGGAGAAGAGCATTGCGTGCAGACTAACGACGTCTTTCACGGGCTCCACCTGGAAAATGCCAGGATACAGACTAGGCAGATTGGCCGCGCGAAGGACTGCGTCGCAGTTATCGAGGTGAATTTGAAGGACCGATGAGCGCTCAAACACCTCCCTGTCGAGACCAACGAAATCGCTGACTTGGCCACCAAAGCACAAAACCACGGGCTTCCTTTTTTCGGCGTCAGGCTGCGTCACCTCCGAACTGCTGCCCGATGCTACAGAGGCCAGGAGTTCGAGAAGCTGAGCAGGGTCAGAAACACTCGTCGAAAGGACAAAGGGCAGCTGTCTGTTCTGCTTGTTTGCCAGGTTGAACGCAACGTTTCCAACAACATTGCTTTCAGAACTCATAAAGGCCTGCTGAACTTGTGTAGATAGTGCCGCTGCATATGCCGACATGCTCTTCATGGAATCAGCCGAGATGTAGATGGGATACTTGGGCAAGTACGCAGAATTCAGATATCGTGAACGCTCCGGGGATTTTGCTGTAGCCGAGGGCCAGTCCCGGACGATCAAGGCAGCATTACTTCCAGCAGCGCCATAGTTGTTGATGCAAGCGGCCCGGAAGTCCGACTTCCAAGGTACGGTGGATGTGGGAACTTCAATGCCTGTAGCACCGAGAGCAGCAATTTTAGGGTTCATGGTGGTGTAGTTTGCCTGCTTTGGAATTTGCCGTCGCTGTAGCATCAGGCAGACTTTGATGAGGGCAGCAACACCAGCTGCACCCTCAAGGTGACCAATATTGCCTTTTACAGATGCAATCCGAAGAGAATCGCTACGGGCCTCGTTGGCAAAAACTCTGTAAATGCTCTCAAATTCGATTGGATCTCCGACAGGTGTGCCTGTGCATGTTAGCTTATCCGTTCTACTGGAGGCAAAGGGTTGCACGCTTACCAGTTCCGTGAGCTTCAACATAAGAAACGTCCTTGGGCATAATATCAGCCTGACGAGCTACCTTTTGGTAGAGATCTTGTTGGGATCCACCATGGGGCACTGTGATGTAAGTGCAGTTGCGGTTTTGATTGACAGCTGAACCAGCAATAACACCGATGATGTTGTCATTGTCAGCAACTGCCGCCGATAGTTTCTTCAAAACAACGAGACCAATGCCCTCTCCTCGGCAGTAACCATCAGCCCTTGAATCAAAAGGCTTTGTCGGCCCTGTAGGGCTCAAGAAAGATGCAGCCGCCAGATTCTGGTAGAAGTTGGGGTTGGTGTAGAGGCTCACACCTCCAGCAATCGCCTGAGTGCAGTCACCGACTTGAATTGCCTTGCATGCCGCGTCAATGGCGACTGCAGAAGATGAACAGGCGGTATCATATGTGATGGATGGGCCCGTCCAGTCGAACCAATGCGAAATGCGGCCACTGAGGAAAGCTCGTAGCGTGCCGAGAGAGGAGAAGGCGGTGGGGTTATGTGACGCGACATTGTCGTTGTAGTCATTGGAGCACGCTCCAATGTAGACTCCAATGTCACGGGCGAGTTCCCTGTCCATGCTACCAAAGTAACCCGAGGACTCCATCGCTGCGTAGGCTACTTCAAGCAGGATGCGCTGCTGTGGGTCCATGGAGGCTGCTTCCCTCGACGACTTCTTGAAAAAGCGATGGTCAAAAGCGTCGGCGTCGCGGATAAAGTTGCCAAAGAACTTGAGCTTGCCATCAGCCGATCGTCGCAAGCCGGTTGTAGAAAATCTATCTGCTGGCATCTCCTGGCACATGGAGCCGCCGCTGGCAAGGAGGTCCCAGAACTCTTCCAGCGAGTCTGCCCCAGGAAATCTGCAAGCCATGCCGACAATGGCCACAGAGTGGCTGGGATATGATCGATCCTGGGATTCAAGGGCTCCAGGCGTAACTGGCAGAGACGGCAATGTGCCATCAACGTTCAATGTGGGTATGGCTGAAGCTAGCGGTGCGTTGCGCCATTTGATTACCTCCAAGCCAGATCCCCTGACAATGGAAGCTGGTATGCTATCCCTGAGGCCAAAACATACGGCGACGGGGTGGCCAAAAGTGACCATCTGAGATGCTGTAGTGACCATGGTTAGGTACCAGTTGGATATGTCCAGCATAATGTCTCGAACAACCAAAGCGGTAAGAGGACCGGACCTGTATACCTGGCCGTCTACATTGGATCGCACAGGAACACGAAGCTGATCAGCTGTCGGGAAGCTGAGATCACTTCGTTTGTTACAGAGAGTCATGATCTTCTGGAAGGCATCCTTGTTCGCCCCTGAATGGCACCGACCTTCGAGACCGGCTGACTTGAAGCTGATATTCTGTGAAATGAGATATTGGGAAAGGGACGAGATTGCCACCTTGGGCGTAGTAATGTTAGCGTCAGCTGTATCCCGGATAACGGAAATATAGGCCTAACATGATAGTCAGTGATCAGTACTCGTTGGAGAGGGGAGCAGTTCTTACGTCTGAGAATTCTTTGACGGCAGAGACCAGTCGACTGTGAGCTTCAACCGAGTTCCAGCGCACGGCAAGAACGGTCGTATCGCACTCCAGGCGATCAAGGTCGATGTAAGCGCCAATGCAAGTAGCCAGTCGTAGTGCGACACCGGCGTAGGCAACACTATCTTCTTCATTCCGACCTGCTGCAACGGCTACAGCACTCAAAAGTCCGATACAGAACCCCTGGACGCCGCCAGCTCGAGCGCCATCCAACAGCCGGTCAAGGGTGGTGCGGTTGGGGTTGTTCTCCAAGTAATGGAACCACTGTGCCATGTGGAGGATGACTGTGAATGGCATGGAGAGTACATTGGGAGGTGTTGTGAAGTTTCCGCGAAAGTTCCCGTCAGCCAGCCAAGCAACAAGGTGTTGGAGAGCATCACTGCCGGAAATGCTTCGAAGACGTGGATCGTGCACAATCAAGTCGTCCCATAGTGTGGGAAGATTCTTTATGGCAGTGACAAAAGAACGTAGTCGAGAATCCCTCAGAAGCAGTGATCGAATCTGCGAAAGATAGTCGGCGGTTGGCCAAGTGGTCTGAGGACCAAAGACGAGAAGCGTTGGGGCCGGCATGTTGTTTAGAGAAAAATGAGAGAGTTCTAAGAAATGTCTATAGCCGTCTAAAGAAAAAAAGCTCGCAAATCCCTGCGTTGAGGAGGAAAAGAGGCTGTACAGTGTGAGTGTTGAAGGTTGGAGATTGGAGATGCAGAACAGAATTGAGGGCAATCTGGCTGGCTTAATTAAGAATTTTCGGTCCCATGGAATTGTTTGCAACGCAAAGGCTGCATAATTTTGGCGCGTAAGGTCCGGACACTCGGGCTATTGGGAGGTGTATCTCACATTGTCCTATGTTGATAGCACTCGGGTCCTGGGGCACAGCTGGCAACCATCCAAGCTAAGTCCCAGCTCGCTTTCGATGCAATCGCACGAACCTTTACTCCCCCGCAAGATTCAGCGATTTCTTGATTCTTTCGCAAAAATCAAGGAGCGGTTATTGCATCGTCGTCATTCGTCATGGCCAAATCGCCGTCAGTGTTCTCGCAAACATTTCCACCCACCCCCACGCTCACTGAGAGGAATCTCAGCTCCCTCAATGGCAAGGTGGTGCTCATTACTGGCGCTACTTCAGGCATCGGGTATGAATTAGCCAAGATTGTGTACGAAAGCGGCGCAATCGTCCACATCACAGGGCGGTCCGAGGCAAAGATTGAAAAGGCTGTGAATGACCTGAAGAATGGCCGCCCACGTGTCGACGGCGGAGATGTAAAGGGATGGCGCCTCGACTTGAGCGACTTGTCGAGCATCAAGACTTTGGTTGCTCCGTTTCTCGCCAGCACCACGAGGCTTGATGTTGTTTTCCACAACGCAGGTGTGATGAAGCCACCCAAAGGAAGCAAGACGAAACTGGTCAGTTCCCGTAGCTCTCGTATGGCAAGATTTGGTGCATGCTCACCAAGCACTGTAGGGACATGATCTCGAAATGGGAACAAACTGCTTAGGACCATGTCTCCTCAATCACTTCCTCGAGCCCATGTTGCGAGATACAGCGCAATCTGCCCCCGCAGATAGCGTCAGAGTCGTATGGATTTCTTCCATGGTGGCCCTGGGCACCGCCTCAGAGGGCATTCACTTCGAGCCCGATGGCAGTTCGCCCGTGGTGCTGGACAATGTGATGCAGAACTACATGCAGTCCAAAGTCGGCAACACCTTCCTGGCACATGAGACAGCGAAGCGAATGGGCAGCGCAGGTGTTATCAATGTCAGCGTGCATCCTGGCTTCCTCGCCACGCAGCTTAACAGACACGCGCCTGCGGTGCAAAGACGAATCATGGCATGTTCCCCCGGCCTTGCACAGAGGCCGTACTTGCACTAACTTGCTGCAGGGCGCCCTGCTAAAGCCGGCCATTTTTGGCGCGTATACTGAGCTATGGGCGGGCTTCTCATCCGAAGTAACTCAAAAGCAAGATGGGGGGTTCATTGTGCCATGGGGCCGGTTTGGGACTTTGCCACCGCATATTGACAAAGGGCTCCGCCACAAGAAGGATGGAGGCTCAGGACTGTCTCAGCGGTTTTGTGAATGGTGCAAAAGGGAAACACAGCCGTACATGTGAATCAATAGTGGCAACAAGGCGGGAACAAGCACGTGGGTGGTGTACGAATCTATTTTTAGTAATTTCTTATGTAGTGTAGTTAGTTGACCATCCCAATTATAGAGTTGCCATTTGATAGAAACATAGAAACATAACCTTGCTTTCGTCTTGTAGGACTCGTCACAATTATTGGCCCCAATGGCCCCAAGCTCCCACATACCCTCGGTGGGATCCAGTTCTGCCAGGAATCCTCCAACTATGACAGAGTCCGACCCTACGGACCCGAGCCTGCATATGGCTGGACCGGGTCCGGCTGAGGCGTACAGCCAGCAGCCCATATGTCTTGATCCAAGGAAGCATAGATTATGCAGTTTACCGCAATGTCTTCCACCATGTCTGTATCCATTACTCCGCCGTCCTCGAGCACATGGAGAGCAACATCACCTTCATCAGCTGCAATGCCATCATTCAAGAGAACACACGGGACAGCTGTCAGAATTGAGACTATCCCTGACCTGATTGAATTCAATGCTCGTGAAAATGGCAATCTGGTCTTTTGCATACAGACTTCCAAAACTGGTGAGGATACGTCCATCTCGCACCGCCAGCTCAAGCAGGCCATTCACAACTGTCGCCATCATCTGCTCCAGACCATTAGCCAGTTACAACTGCCTACCAGGAACCCTGAGGGGAAGTATGTCAAGGGGGCGCCGATTGCACTGCTTGGAGAGAGTAATGCTATCCTATTGATTTACCTGCTTACCATGGTGAGCATGGGCGTTCCGGTCAGTCCATGCACACTGCGTATTGTACACTGCAACGAGCCGTGTGAGTTGACTGTCTTATAACAGGCAGTTTTGCTATCTGCACGTCTCAGTCCCACCGCAGTCCGCCACCTACTATCCGAAACCAATGCATCCGCCATCATCACATCCGCCAAGTTACAAACGACGGCAGAGTCCGCTCTACAGGAAAGCGAGCCAGAGAAGCAACCTCTGCCCATCTACCACCAAACCTCTCTCTCTACGCTCTTGGACAAAAGCACAGAAACCACTCGCGACAAAATCCACGTCCCAGGCTACTACATTGACGAAACAGACCGCAACGTCCTAATCCTACACTCGTCGGGAACAACCGGACTTCCCAAAGCAATCTTCACCTCCCACAGCTACCTCGTCTCCTTCACCACCTGCCACAACCTCCCCTACACCAACAGCACCCAGCAACCCTGCCTCTCCACGCTCCCCCTCTACCACGGCTTCGGCCTCATAGCCCCCCTCCTATCCATGAGCACAGGAATGCCCTTCTGCATCCCCCCCAGCACCACGCTCCCAACCGGCCCCTCAACAGCCCACCTCCTCCAGCACACAAACGCAACCTCCCTCATAACCGTCCCCTCCCTCCTCGAAGAACTCTCCCTCCTCCCCGCAAGCAAAGGCCCAACCCTCCTCCAACCCCTCTCCTTCGTCGCCTTTGGCGGCGGCCCCCTCAAGCCCGCCGTCGGCAACGCCCTGTCCGCCGCCGGCGTCAACCTGATCAACCACTACGGCACTACAGAAAGCGGGCCCCTGGCCCCGCTCTTCATCCCAGACGCACAATACAATTTCCAGTACTTTCGGCTGCGCACAGATGTCAGGCTGCTCGTTGAACGCCAGGAATCAAAAGAGGAAGAGGAAGAGGAAGAGGAGCGCTTTCGTCTTACTGCGTATCCGCCAGGCTGGACTACGCCGTTTACCATCCAGGACCAATTAGTGCAAAACCCAGCGTGTCCGGGCACGGATTTCAAGGCGGTGGGGCGCAACGATGCGGTTATTGTGCTGGCGACTGGGGAAAAGGTTTTGCCTTGTTTGCTGGAGGCGCGGTTGCTGGATGACGAGAGGCTGGGCGCCGTGGTGGCTTTTGGCGACGGGCGGTTGGAAATTGGCGTCTTGGTGCAGCCGGCTGGCCATGTTGGGGTGGAGGATCCAGAGGGGTTTGTGCGGCATGTTGTGTGGCCGCTGGTGGAGGGCGCGAATGCGGAGATGGATGCTCAGGGGCGGGTGTCGGGCATGGGGCTTGTTGTTTATGTGCCGGGCAGTGTGGTGCTGCCTCGTTCGGATAAGGGGTCTATCTTGCGGCGTGAGGTGATTGCGCTGTTTGAAGAGGAGATTGGAAGAGTGTACAGGGAGGTCGATGAGCGTGCTGTGTGTAGTGGTGCGCGGTTGGATATGGATGCGTTGGAAGATGGGTTGCAGAGGTATATACAGGACTCGCTGGGCTGGAGAGTGCCAAAAGGATGTTGGAAGAAGGATGACGATCTTTTTGAAATTGGCATGGATTCTTTACAGGCGCTCCAGTTGCGTCGCTATCTCCTTGGAGCTTTGCCACTTTCTCAGGACGGTGTACCAGCTTCATCCCGTGTGCCCAACGACTTCGTATATAGACATCCGTCTATCGTGCGAATGGCCAGGGCTCTTCGAGGCGAAGGAGGAGGAGAAGGAGGAGGAGGAGAAGAAGAAGAAGAAGAAGATTCATCTCCAAATATCAACAAACTCCTGGCCGAATACCAACTAAACCCGCCCTCCACACCCTCTCCAAACGACCAAGAAGACTCGGCCATTCTCCTAACCGGCACAACTGGAAGTCTAGGAGCTCACATACTCGCAAAACTCTCCCTTCTCCCCCACAAACCCCGTATAATCTGCCTCGTACGCCCCAACCCAGATTCCCACCCCGTACTCCGCCTCCAAGCCTCCCTGGCCGCAAAGGGCCTCCACCTATCCAACCAAACATGGTCCCGCATCCAGGTCATTGAAACCGACATGTCGAAGCCCCATCTCGGCCTCGACAAGGCCTTGTATGCAGAACTGACGTTTTCGATAACGCACATAGTCCACGCAGCCTGGCCCATGGATTTCAAGCGAAAAGTCCACTCTTTCCACGACGCTTTTCAGTCCTTGCACAACTTGCTGCGGCTCGTGCGCGAAGCACACTCGAGGCCGCGCCTCGTCTTCATCTCGTCCATTGCAGTGGCGGGACAGTATTCGACGAGGACAGGGGAATCCATGGCGCCAGAGGTGCCAATGCCTTTGGTTTCGTGTGCAAATCATATAGGCTATGCACAGGCGAAATTCGTCTGCGAGCGCATGATTGAAGATGCCGTCGATAGGTACGGGGAGAAGATGGACGCTGCCTATGTGCGAGTTGGGCAAATGTCTGGGAATACAGAGACGGGGTTTTGGAATCCAAAGGAGCATGTTCCTGCTCTTGTTGCGGCGGCGGCGGCGGTTGGCAAAATGCCTTTGCTTAGGGGGGTATGTGTTTCCTGCTTTACACTCCTTACCTGCCTGCTTCCCTGCCTCCCTACCCACCTACCTTTTATCAAAAAAAAAAGAAAAAAAAATTATAAAGATACTAACAAATCCCCAGACCCTCTCCTGGCTCCCAGTAAACCATGCCGCCACCACTATCCTGGACATCCTCCACTCCCCACAACCCCTGTCCATCGCCTACCATGTCGAAAACCCCATTCGCGAACCCTGGCACCAAGTCCTATCTCGCATCGCTGAACTTATCGGGCTGGAAATGCACAAAGACTCGCTACCAATGGCGGAATGGGTCGCTGAGGTGCGACGCGCTTCTTCTTCTTCTTCTTCTTCTTTGGCATCACAGGCTGTAACGCTTGCCGACTTTTTCGAAGAGGACTTTGAACATATGGCTTGTGGGAGCGTGGTTCTGGATACGTATCGGGCGAGGTTGGTTTCGCGGACTTTGAGGGAGGTGGGGGGTGGTGCGGTGGGGGGGGTCGGGAGGTATGTTGAGTGGTGGAGAGGGGCTGGGGTTTTGTAGGGGTAGTTTTTTTTGGGGGGGGGGAGGGGGTTTTAATAGAATTGAGTGTTTACTAGAGAAGTTATAGGTTATACTGAAGGGCGTGCTTGGTGTTGTTAAAGAGTGTGCTTAGTGTAAAGGTAAAGGTGTAGGTAGTTTACAATCACCATCAATGTACATGAAATCCTTTAAAAACGACATAGACATTCAGCTCTCATTATCCCAATCAGTCCCCAGCATTGAAATTACCTTTCTCACTTGGCTAACTTCTCAAGGATAGGTCTCAAAAAAGCCCCCCAATACCCCTCCTCTCCATCATCATCCATTCCATATCGCAGCAAATTCCCATAAAACGCCAGGAGCCAAAAAAGTCCACGTATGGAATCTGTTCTTAGTGGGGTTTCCGAATCAGGGCCTAGTACATGCACTCTGCTGAAGCCAACCTCCTCGTGCGGATACGCATAATAGACAGAATGTTCGTGTCTGATAATAGTAGGTGCAGGCTCTACCGTTGCTGCGGGCTCAAATGGAGTTTGCGAAGCTTGTGCAAGGTGCTGCTTCTTGCGCAAGGACATCTATATGCTCATCTGCAACCTTGCTTCAACAAGGTTTCCATCCGCGGATTTAACTTCAAAGCCAGAAAAGAGCGCAGTCCGCTTGGTGAATGCATCTGTCGTATGTCCAATTTCTACATTATATGTGGGTTTCAGTCTTTTATAAAGGTCTGAGGTACTGGGGTCGCGATGCGAATAGGATAGGACATAGTCGGTTTTACAATCAATATAACTACCGGGAGCGTGTAGATTTAGTAGCGCTAGAGGCTGGAATCATAGAGAGGTACAGAGGGTTGATGGATTGCGATTGGCTAGGGAGGAAAAGACATGTTAGTTTGTCTTGCGGAATGTTGATCATCAAGGAGTACGTACTACGTACACGTTTTGAAGCCACCATTTGCCGTTGCCGTACAACTCCATAGCTAGATGGATCAGAGGCCGCACTACGCCATCACTCCACGCATACTTATCCCGGGCCTCAAGCTCGCAATCGCGTGCGTTAAGAAGTATTGTCTTAACCTTTGTTTTTTCAGTTTTTTCAGTTTTTTTTTCCCTCAAAAAATGCCAGGAAAAACTAGTCAAAAAAACATCTTGTAGGATTTAACGAGTAATTATCAAGTACTAGTTACATACATACACATGCTAATAGTAAACCCGTTTTTAAAATCTTCTACACTTAGTTTAGGCTGTACGTTCAGAATGCACTTCTTCTTCTTCGACGCCGTCTTTCCTCGTCGTTTCATATCTCTTTCCGCGGAATGCGTAGACGCCCCAGTTACTGCAAGTCACGTCATGGGGGTCTAGGTCGTTCAAATCCCATCGCAGGCTGCGGAAAATGTTCTCGCCGGGCTCGAGGAGCATGTCCATTTCATTGCCGAAGCGGTTTTGTAAAAAGTCAACGTCTTGCTGCATGTCCCAGGGAGAATAGCCCGTGGCGATGACGGGGCACTTGGTTTCGAGGAGCAGGGGAAGGGTTTCTTGCCATTCGTGGGTCGAGGCTGGGTTGCCAAAGCCCGGGTGGAATACGACGAAGCAGTCAAAGTAAGGGTCGTACGGGTAAAAGTGGCCGGATCTGTGCAGGGTGTGGTAGTATTCTACAAACGTGCTGATTTTCATGGCGTTGGAAATGCGGTCTTCGACGACGGCACCAAAGGGGTTCAGAGGCGTTCGTTGGGGAAGGGGAAGCTCTGATTCGCGGTTTGCCATGCTTTCGGGGCCAATAAAGTACAGGGAGAATTGCACGCGGTGGAAGAGATAGGCGAGCTGCATCCAGGTCTCACGTGGGAGGGAGGATTCTGCGCGCGCGCCGAGAATGAAGAGGCGCATGGAAGGAGGGGCCAAACGAACGTTCTTCCAGGAATCACCGCCACCAGTTCGAGGCGGGTGAAGGGTATGCCGGAGAGCTGCGATTGTATAATATTAGTAGTGGCTAAAGGAGCGCGTTTTTGCAAATTTTAAACTGACCACTGAAGCTCTTTAGCCCCTCTGGTGTCATTCGTCCGTTCTTGCGCAGATTGTAGGGGCTGAGCTCGTTCAAGATGCTCGCAATCGTGATTGGGTAGGTCAACAGCTTGGTGGCCTGGCGCATCTCCCGATCCTCATTCAACGCATCAAAATCTCTTGTGTACAAATATGTATCCCAACTGCTCATGTTGACCAAGATTTCCTCCATCTGCGGCTCTGCAAATTGAAACTCGCTAAAAAACCTCCCACTCCTCAGGTCATGGTCGTCCTCATTCGACTGTCTCAGTACGTCGCAGACCTCAAGATGGGCTTCATAGTCGTCGGCCCAGTGCTCTTCGCAACAGTAGACTGGAATTCCGCAATCGGGGCACTCAAAGTTGACGTGGGCTGGCGGTGAACCCTTCTCGGATGATTTGCGCGCTTCCAGGTCCATTGGATTGTGCGGCGGGCGTGTCGGCTTGTGCGATGGATGCGGGCAGTATGCATGTTGTCGCATAAAAGCTGCTCGCTTGCGAATTTGAGGTATCGGCGAGTCTGTAAAGGAATTGAATAGCGTATCCTCGGTCAAGACACGCTTTCGTTGTATTCCTTCCGGATCAATGTAGTCATAGGGCTCAAAAGGTTTGTTGAAGCTTCGATTGGGCGTGGTGGAAATGCTCCTACGAGGCAATGCAATCTTGGGTGGAGCAGCAGCACCGCCTTTGGTAGAATGGTTTCGTTGTGAAGAAACGTTGTAGGAGAGAAGACGACCGATTTGCGAGGATCGCGATTGGGGTCGGACAGCCTTGATTAGGGACAGGCACTGTCTACATGTGTACGAGGACTGCATGGTGTAAATGTTTGACCTCCAATGAGGGGGTGCAAAATGGGGGGAACATCATTCATGGAAGCTATGATGCCAAGCCGGAACGGTTAATCTTGCAGCCGAACCACCATAGTTAACTAAGCCCTGCTTATCTCATCCTTTTTTTCCTTGCTTGCAAGTTGTGGCTGAATGATTCTTACGTGCATCAATGTAAATCTGCCATTGGACACCATTTACAAGGCCTAGCTAGTTACATGGGTAAAAATAAACTTTTGGTTCTTAATACCGGAATACATGAATGCGAATACGTAAAATCTGGTATCATTTGGCTAAACGAGCAAGAAAGCAACATTCCTCGCCATCCTAGTATGCCCACCAAGTGCTTTGCAAAATGATAAACTACATGTACACAATTAAATAAAAAACGCTTAGGAGTTGAATTTTCAGGGCCTACTACGCAATGTCATGATGGTTCCGTCTTTTCAAGCTACCATGGTCGGATGATACTCGGAGCCCTTGCCATCAGCGGCTCCTACTCTTGCAGTGCCGCCGGCATGGGCGAGGCTGGATTGCGCTGCTTCCTGGAGCTGTTGTGCTTCTACCTTTCTTTCTGTTTCGCGATTCCTGTCTCGTTCAGGTGGAGACTGGCGCGACTGTAGTGCACGAGCGTCGTGTGGTAGTTCGTAGTGTGAATGTTTTTGTTGTTGTTGTTGTTGTTGTGATCGAGATTCAGGTTGTAATGGCGGGCGTGAATGTTCGCCTTGAGAATACTCGTTTTGAGCTGGGTGATGCGGCATGGACTGCTGTGGTGCGTGCCCTCCATTACTTGATTGCATATGGGATGTCGACGGGCCATGGCGAGCAGGACTCAGCATGCCTGCAGGTGAGGCTGTGGAGGCGGTATCACCACTTTCGTGGTCAGATGTTTCACTGTGCATGTTGCTGTTTGTTCCCGGAGGATGGGCATAATTGCTGCGTAGTTCGCCCTCGCGAACTTCTTTCCAAGAACATTTGGCGTGCTTCTTGGTACAGCCCATACAGGCTGTCAAGTTCTTGAGACAATCCATGTGCAGCCTGCGACACCGATCACACGGCGGCAGGATACGTTCGCCCTTGGCCAAGCTTTCCATTCGCAGCACCATTTCCATTTTAAAAGGGCCGCCATCATCCTTCTCTTGTGGCTGATTGTTGCGCTGACTCGCGGCGGGGAGCAAATTGGACGGCGTATTTGGGATGGGAACAGGCGAGTTCATCAGTGAATGCAGCTCTGATTCACTGAGATGGGATGGCCTATGGACGTTGGCAGGTGGAATCTCGGTAGGTTTGGAAGGAGGCCTGGGCGCTTGGGTTGCTGGAGGTGAAGGCTGGGACGCGGCGTGGCCTGTGCTAGATGGACGTCTTCCGTCGCCTGAGCCGTTGGACGGTTGCGATGGAGGGCGCCTTTCATGGAGAGTGTGAAACTTGGACAACAACTCGTGGCGGGTCGACGAAGAAGCGCCGTTGCCGTGTGACTCGTGCGGCGGGCGGGCATTCACCGCGACAAATCCGCCCGGGGAGGTTTGTGATGGTTTTGCTGGGGGAACGCTAGCAGGCGTAGAGCTGCCGCCATTCATGAGCGCAACGTTGGAAGGGCTCGAGGGTCGCAAGGGGGCTGCTGGGCTAGCCGTTGCGCGTCTGTCCAAAATGGCTTGTTTGCGTCCCTTGAGTCTATGATTCAATTGTCGCGTACGGGCAGCAACTTTGAGCAGGGTCAGCCAGTTATCCCCCCCTCCCCAAAAAAAGGCATGTGTGATGGTTTGAACCAAAACTCACCTTGATCGGCCAATTGGATAATCTGGCCCAGATTCTTCTCCAAAATGTCAATGGTGCCCAGTTCCTTCTCCTCATCTTCGATAATGGGTTGTGGCGGGATCATCTTCTGAGGAATGCCAGACGAGATGAGAACAAAGTCCTCCTCTGAAATCTGGACTCGACACTGCTTGGTGTAGAACTGGCAGACTCTGACGCCCTCGCTCATTTGGCCCAGCTGGAACTGCTCGGGCTTGTTGCGCGCAAACTCCACCACGTCCAACCAAGTCACCGTGGTTCCATCTTTGCCATGGGTTTTGAGGACCCTGGGAGGCCCGTCGAACAGGCGCTCAAATCGCTTGATCAAAATGGGGCCCAGCGGTCTTGCGCCAAGGTTGCAGGCCATGCTCTCGTGACGGTCGAGCACGCCTTGGTAGTCGCCAAGCAGCGACAGAATGTTGGCAAGCGTGTCATCGTTTGTGATGAGGGGCAGGTCCTCGTCGAGTTGTCGGACGAGATAGTTGATCTGCAAGTGGTTGTGAGTCTTGGCGGATTTGGGGAGTGGCGCAGTTGCAGCATGCAGAGTGTCGTGGGAAGGGCTCCGTTTGCGCTTCAGGTCCGAGTGGAGAGGGGGCGCATGGTGGAGGTGAGGTATTGGGCGGTCGGGCGCAATGCTCGGATCCATGGTAGCCATGAGAAAGGGAGGAGAGGAGGGAGTGGAGGGGGCGCAGAGAAAGGGAGGGAGAGAGGAAGTGACAAAGAAGGCAGTGAGGCGGAGGGGGAGGGTGTGTGGGTGTGCGGGCAGCCAGCAACGGGTGGAGGAAAGCGGAGCCAGCGGACGCGCTAGTGGGAGAAGACAGGATCAAGCACACACACACAACACAATGGCGGTTGGCGGGAAGGGGGATTAGTCAGACGGCCATGGTGTGGGTGGGCGTGGGTGGGCGACGAGGACGGCAGAGGGGAGGAGGAAGGGAAGAAGAGAGAAGAAAGAGAAGAGAAGAGAAGGAGAAGGAGAAAGAGAGAGAGAGAAAGAGAGAGAGAGAAAGAGAAAGAAAGAGAAAGAGAGAGAGAGGGAGTAGGAGTAGGAGTGGGAACGGGAACGGGAACGGGAATGGGAATGGGAGTGGGAGGGAGAGTAGGAGTGGAGAGTCGATTATTACTTGGTAGACAGGACAAGGGCAGGCCACGGCACACTGCGAGGGGGGGGGCGGAGGCGCGGAGGCGCGGAAGCCCGCAGCCAATCAGCTGACGTGCTTGGTGGTCTGGGGGCCTCAGCGTTGCTTGTCACGATACAAGTCGGCAGCGGCACTTTTGCGCAAATAAAAGCTGGCAGCAGGAGTCGTGACACGTCTGCGCGATCGTCGTGGTTGAGAAGCAGCAGCATTGCGCGCCTGACTGGATTGCAGCACGGCGTCTGTCAAATGCCTCTCCGGATCGTCGACGACCAAAAATGCCGCAAACACGCGTCGAGACTCGACCGCCGACGAGTCGACGACAAGTGATGAGACGCCGAACGATGATCAAGCGAGTCTGGATTCCAGATTCTGGATTCCAATAGACTACGCGGCGCATGAGCGGAAAGTGGCTGCATTTGGCTTTCCCACTCCACCCCTACTAATCCCGTCTCTGCGTGCTTTGCCGCTCGTCACGTGCTTGCCGTGTAGTGTCACGTGCTGGCTGTAGTAGCAATTAGTACCTGGTAATTGCCGAGTATTACGTGGTGTTACGTGCTGTCGGTAGCGTCACGTGCTGCCTGGCGTGTCACGTGCTGTCTGCTATGTCATGGCATCACGTGAGATTCTTTTTTACAGGAACCCGCACAGACCCCTCGTCACGTCACCAACTACAGTACCTGTACCCTCCCACCCCCCACACCCTATCCATCTTCTCCGCCATGTCTGAGCGAGGCGCTTTCCGTGGGGCTCGAGGCGGTGCACGAGGCAGCGACCGTGGAGCAAGAGGCGGTGCTCGTGGAGGTGCTCACTCTGGTGGCGGCCAGACAGACCGCCCCAAAAAGGAAAACATTCTCGACCTCAGCAAATACATGGACAAGCAAATTACCGTCAAGTTCAGCGGTGGCCGAGAAGGTAGCAGAATCCATCCGCTGCCGCAACCGCTCTCTTCTTTCCAAACATGCTAACATGCAAATTCGACAGTCATTGGCACTCTCAAAGGCTACGATCAGCTCATGAACCTTGTCCTAGACCAAGTCAAGGAGGCTTTGACAGGTACAAGCACCCATTCTGCTTCTTCCATTTTGCGTGTTGACTTTGTCCTGCAGACGACGAGGGCAACATTCGCTATCGCAAACTCGGTCTGATTGTCGCCCGTGGCACCCTTCTCGTCGCCATTTCTCCTGTCGATGGCAGTGAAGAGATTGCAAACCCTTTCTTGCAAGAGGATGACTGATTTTCTCCTCTTCCTCCACCAAGTACTCGGCCATTTTGTCAAGTAACCCACTGCCATTGCGCTTCACAATATCCCACCATCAACGTGTCTCCATCCAATGGGTACAGAGACACGCCTAGGTTTGGCCTGACACCCACAAAATGAATACGCGCAATCAAGTCCACCAAAGTTGCATGTCATCGGCAAAGCCGCCATGCCAAAAGCGCTATAGCATAGCCAGTTGTCACTGCGATTGAAGAAGAGGGAGGCCGAATAAGCGCAAATACAGCAATATACAGCCTCAATGCTCAATGTCCAACCAGAACTCCAACCTTGACACAATCTTGATCTAACCGTGATGATTGTCAACAGCAAGCAGCCAATCATGTGGCTATGCTAGCTTGCTAATGATTGCTCTAGACTCGAAGCTACATAAAGCTACACGTTCATACGTTTCATTGCCGCCGCCAAATCAGGCCGTCCTCATCATCAATCCAAGCCATGGTCCAACACTGTGAGGACGACTTGTTCCCCTCAGATGCTAGCTTCTGTCCATTCTACAGTTGCCCCTTGGAGCTGCTTATCATGGTTGCTGAGTATGTCCAAAGAAAAGACTTGGTGTCCTTGTCGCTGGTCTGTAGCAGCTTTCGCACAGCTGCCCAAGATGTCTTGTACAAAGAAATCGCCCTGGTTGACAATGTTCGATCGTGTGGGAGCTTTAAACGGAACATTTCACTCCTCCAAACATTGTCTGGACGACCAGACTTGGCCTCGAAAGTGCAGAAGCTGATAATGTATCCTCTGCGAACAAAGTTCGAATGGTTCAGCGCTGAACAATTGGCTTTTCAAAGAGCCTTGGCTCCTTCTCTAGGACTCCCGGGCCACCCAGATAGATCTTGTAAGCAGAAAATATCGGCCTTGCTACTGTCACTCCTCCCCCGGCTCATGGTTTTGCGAGTCGATCCTACATTTGAAGGAGTCGCCGATCGACTTTCGTTTCAACCTCTTTTTTTTGCCTCCCATGCTGAGCCTGAAGTCAGCCTGTGGACAACTTGGCAGGATTCGGCGAAACCTGCTCGCAATATATCCTCCATTGCTGCACTGGCCAACATCACAACCCTTGCCATTGACAGTGGTGACGTTGGGCCACCTTTGCTCACCTTGCCTAACCTCACCAAGCTCGAACTAGGCTATGAAGCTGCAGTCAGGCTTCCCTCAGGCCACCCTACCTATTCGAATATCACAATGTTGACTCTTGTGCCACAAGGCACGCAAGGCCAACGCCATGAACGTTCCTATGGCCTTCTTCAGGGCTTGGACGCATACGATAGATGCAAGCTTTTATCAGCACTCCTTCAACTCTCTTCCTTGGTGCCGTCCACCGAGCGGCCAGAGGACCATCACCATTACTTTCGCTTGTACTGTAGCGAAGATTCATGGGAAGAAGACTCGATAGACCCTTTTATGAAGTGTGCCCCCAATGTTAAATCTCTCAATCTCATGCACGGTAGTAAGGACCGGAAAATAGAGCTGGGTCAGAACCGTAGGCACCCAGAGCTCACACAGTACAAGTTACATCAGCTCATGCTCATGGAGGCGGCACTAATGGGCGATTCCAACGATTCATCCAACGCAAGCCACGAACCAATACATTGCATCCCGCGACATGTCCAGTCTTTGACGATTCGGCATCCTACATCAAAATCTTTTCCTTGGCTGTTGGCACTATGCAGAGCAGATTTTCCAACGTTAGACAGGATTGAGTATCGATGTAAAAGGGACGCTGAGGTAGGATTCCACTATAATCAAATGTGTTGGACTGTCAAGATGCTAGGCATGGTTGAAAAACTAGCCGTAAAAGGCATCCAGCTTGCTGTCGTTTGCGATGACGACTAGTATTAGTTCTTTTGGAACCAGTGACGACCAAATGTACAAGGACATGTTTGATCACTAGTCACGTGCCATGGCTCGTCTCCGCCTCCTCCCCCTGACGAGCATGTTTGATCTGTAAAGCAAATAATACTCCAACAATGCGGAGTGCAATAATTAGTCGGTCAACTTGAAACCAACCCCCCGCCCAATGCAAAATTCCTTGCACTACGGAGTACATTGTCATCACTGGTCACTGCAGGCAAACCAGCATGTAACATGTTTCATCTCTACATCCGACACTCCGCTCGACCGGCTTTGATTCGCCCCGCCCCCGCCCTCGACGATCCAGTTCGCTTCGCGCATCAGCTTGTCACGTAATTAAAGAAGAAGACGATGGGCGGAATCTGACACGGTGGCGGTGCGCAGTCGTTTAGCGCAGGGCTGTGTGCATAACTATGGTCTGATGGATGATTGTTTCAGGCTTCTTTCAGGCGGGCAACACGAAGTCACATTAGTTAACTAATTAACTAGTTAACTAGTTGATTAGTTAGCTATTATTTAGTGAGTCTAGTGACTTGGGCTTGGTCAGGCACCAGCTTTGCTTATGGTTTCGCGTGCGTCCAAAACTTTAATACTCTTCTGCTTGTTTGGTTTTATTCTCGTTTCTTGGGATTTGGGTTGGTTTGTCAAGTTGTTCACTGGGCGCCTAACTACAAGTACGAAGAGGGGGTCGACACGTTTGAGGGTACGAGAAATACTACGATTTGGACTACACTCTTGACATAGCTATTAGCGCGCCCGACGACTCCTGTTCTGAGTTCCTACCTCTCTCGGTCCATCATGGACGACAACGCCCAGGTCAATCCTACTGCCAAGATGAATTCACCGTCTGTGGTGATGGACACGTCATTTTGGGCAACATGGAGGGATGATATTACACCATCCGACTTCCAAACCCTTGGTGTGAAAGAGGCGACTTTGATCACATTGCTCGCAGTACTCCTTCCCCTGGCAATAAGCCTCTGGACTCTCAAGACGTACAAAACCATACAAGACCGGAAAAAAAAACCCTTTCCCTTCCTTCAACTTCCCCAGGAACTACGAGACATGATCTACAAAGAACTATCCCAAGATCCCTCCTACCCACCGCCACCATGCCCAGCCCCCATGCCCCAACCAAAACGAAGCCTCTTCCCTCTCCACTGGCCCTCCCCTTCTCCGCCCCCCACCAAGAAACCAAGCACCTGGATCCTCCTAGCGAACAAACAAATCCACAAGGAATACATGCTCCACCTCTACAAACACTCGACCTTTCACCTCACCCTCTGCCCCCAAAACTACCCCCTTCCCTCCTTGACCTCCACGTCCAACCTCGCCAACCCCCTCTGGCCCATGCCCACCCCCATCCTCCAAAACCTCCGCTCCTGCTCCCTCCACCTCGTCACCTCGTCAGCCATGCTCGCAGCCCCAGACCCCCGCACCATGCTATCCACAGACTGGCCCCTAGCGTCGCTGATTCGCGAGCATCTACTCCCCTTGCTGAGCAGTGTGCGCCATCTCGAGCTGGATGCAAAGGCTATTGGCGATCCGCTGTGGAATCCGCTGTGGATATGGTTCCATGCGGCTCAGTGTTTCAAGGGGCTGGGCGAGGGAGACGAGAGCGAGAAGAAGGAAGAGAAGAAGCAAGGACCCAGATTCAATCGCATCACGTTTAGTCTGGACACGTGGTCGCCGGGGGAGAATTACCTGGCGCGCGAGACTGGCTCGGCGTGGAAGTGGTATTGTGTAAAGGGGCATTGTGTGTGTGCAGATGGAGGTGTGGATATGACGGTTCGCGAGTTTTGTGCAAAGTTGTATCAGGATTGTGGGGTTTGTTGTTCTGGGTAGGTAGGTAGGTAGGTAGGTAGGTAGGTAGAAGAAGGAATTTTGCTTTTCTTCTTCTTCTTCTTCTTCTTCTTCTTCTTCTTCTTCTTTCGTCCTTTCGTCCCGTCCTTGAAAAAAGAATATCCCCAAGACTCCGCCAAGCTACCCTGTGCGTATCGTAAATTTTTCACAAGGAAACAACACCAAAAAA
>SSBG01000008.1:612738-630803 GCA_028220655.1 Shiraia bambusicola | reverse complement strand
CGATTGTGCCTGCGCCCGTATCGAAGACGGCCATTGCTTTGTTGTCGGCCCATTGGCGGGCGTTGGTGGCGACTTTGGCGCCGTCTTGCGCAGTGTAGATGCCGTTGATGCTGCGCAGCTTGGAGCTCCAGAGTTCGAATTGGTCGTTCCGTCCGGTTTTGCAGGGGAGCCAGGTTAGATCGCCTTGGACGTATTTTTGCTCTTCGGAGCGGCCAATGGTCATTATGCCGCCGCCGTTGCCGTCTACGCCGGCCTTGTCGCCGTAGTAGATGCCGAATCTGGGCTCGTCTAGGAGGCCGTCTTCAATCAGGGTTTCTACCACCGTCTTGGTGCGTGGTTCTGCGATGGAGGTAAAGGCCATGGCGAGGAAGCCGTCTGCGGCCAGGTTGATCCAGTCGCTTTCGTTGACGGCAATGAAGGTTTGGTTCCAGGTCAGGCCGTCAACGTGGAACATGTCGGCCATGGCTGGCCCGCCAATCTTGCCTCCCAGGAATACTGTCTCATCGTAGATGCCCAAGTCGGTGGCAGTCGAAGAAGCGTTCGCCGAGTATCCGACTCGCGGAAAGCTAACGTTGGAAATTAGCTTTTGGACGGCTTGGTCATTTGCTGACTTACCCGCTGTTGTTCCGGCATGTCTTGCCGTTGGCACAATCCTTATCTACAATCCATGTCGAACCGCTTCCTGTGTCGAATAGGAGGTAGTGGCTCTCTCCAGGAGTACCGGCTGAGACCTGGACAGTAGACTACAGTCGAAGTGAGTAGAGACTCTTGAGCGCGCAAGATCGCAGACTTACATATGTGTTGCGAAAAGTGATGGGAAGTTGTATTGACCCTGCAGAAATACCCCGTGCAAGGGCAACGCCTACAGCAAGTAGCTGAGTGGTGCGCGTCATATTGTGAAATGCGCCACAGGAAATCTCCCCAATACGAAGATTCAATAGACAGATGGAAACGAGGCAAGCTTGTGCGGCGAAGAGTCAATTGATACTTGATCAGGTCGCTTGCTTGATAACCCAAAAGACGCTCATCAAGGATACATATATATACTCTTTTCCAAGATTCTTGGAGTGGTCGTTGCGACGACAATGCCTCCAGCTATTACCTACCTATTCCTCGTACGTAGTATGCCCACTTGTACCGAGTATGTACATAGTAGCTCCAACGGGGGATTTGCCGGCTCGTATTCCGGCCATGGCGAGTTCATAAATAGCTTTTATGCGTGGCAGCCCCTTAGGGAGAATTCCACACTCCCCAGTCCCCACTGATTTCTTCTGATGATCTGCCCAAGTGTTCCAACGCCTTACTGCAATGGGGAGGCCATGGCTGGTATTTTCCACCTGCACCAATTGCAACCGTCGGGTTCATCGTGCAATGGACAAGAATAGTTTACGAACTTACGACACGACGCATAGGTACCTGAAGATCCTGCCAGATGAGGCTTGGTAGCGCCCACCGGAAGCTTGGTACATACATAGTAGTGCTTGGAGAACGAGTTGACTTACGTAGCTATGTATCCGTATAACTTCATGAATGCCTCCCTAGGTAGTAGTAGGTACTAGTAGGTAGGTAGGTAGGTAGGTAGTATTACTTTACTTAGAAACCGTACACTGAAACTGGAGAAGCTGAACCGTCTAATTTTGGTGCTCCAGCGTCTTTACACGTCAGTTGAAAAGTTCGCATCCCCGAAGCGTAGTCTGAATTCATCCAATCCCAGATTCCCAACGTTCAAATCTACCCATCCAACTAATATTCAAAGTTGACGCGACAAGGGAAAGAGTCAATAGCCTAGACATGGCTCCGGGAATATGTAGCTCATATGGCAGCGAGTCAAGTCTGGACTCTGTGCGGCTTTTGCATTCTGTCCAACTACAAGTCTACACTATTTTTATGTTACATTCACTACCTGCGTACCTAATATAATTATAATAATCCATCACCACCACCAGGGCTTCAAACAACAACAACAACAACAACAACAACAAAAGAAAAAAACTTCCCCCCCTCCCCTCCTCCCCTTTCGCCAAAGATGTTGGTCCCTACTACGCTTCTTTCACTCTCTTTCCTCACCACCTCTGCCTTGGCAGCATGCACCAACCCCACAGTCCGCCGTGACTGGCGCTCGCTCAGCCAAGAAGAGCGCACGCACTTCATCGATGTGCAACAGCAATACTGGCGCCAGAAGCCAAACGAACAGGGCCTCAGCGAATACGACATCAACTTCACCCTTCTCCACCGCGACAACACCCCTTATGCCCACAACCAAGCAGCTTTTTTCCCCTGGCACCGCCGCCTGCTTCGTGACTATGAAGCAGCGCTCCGCACAATCGACCCTGCCATCTCCCTGCCTTACTGGAACTGGGCCGCAGACAACACGCGCCTCAACCAATCCGTCGTCTGGGACGATGCGACCTTTGGCGGCGATGGCGCTGAGGGTTCAGCTCAACACTGCGTTCAGACTGGCCGCTATGCAAACTGGACACTCATGCTCGGCGGTGATATGACAAATCCCCATGTCGACGTCAAGCACTGCTTGCGCCGCATCTGGTCGCGCGGCATCAGCTCTCCGATTCGCCCCGGTGCGTCGCCACCAGTACCCGACGAGCAGGGCATCGAGGGCAATATTACCGAAGCGGGCGCGGATTACGACAAGTTTCGACGCTGGTTTGAGCCCCATCATGGCACCATTCACATGGGCGTGGGCGGCTTCAGTATCGAGTTGAATGGCGATTTGACCGCCGTGGAAAACTCGCCTAATGAGCCCATGTTTTGGCTTCATCATGCTTTTGTCGACAGGGCCTGGTGGCTGTATCAGCAGCGCAGTGAAGAGATGAAGAAGGCGTACGGCGGCAAGCCCAATTCAAACTCCAAGTTGCCCAAGGACAACCCCATCTGGGCAAATGGTGCAAAGACGACTGATTCGATGCCTCCTTGGATGGTTCCGGTCGAGAGTGCCATGTATGCAGATGCGGATGATTACTGTTATACTTATGAGAGTTGAGGAGCTGAGGGGATGGCGATATTCGATATTGAGCAGTTCACTCCTGTAAATACATTCGCTTGAGGGTGCTTTTTATTCATCTTACAACCACATAGTTACCGTATAACTATGTTAAATCAATATATTCTTTTCTGCAATGCCTATTCAAAATCGACACCAAACAGCATTTCAAGACGTCATAGGAGCATGCTGAATGGCTGGAAGATCTGCTTTGCGTATTATCCCTGCCTGTCCAGTACCTATCCCGCTTCGCCGTGCCTTCATGATGGCAAGTAGGCATCGCCCGACAGCCTCGAGATCGCCAAGCAGAGTGACATGCCCACGTTCACTTGACACCACCCCACCTCTTACGACAGAGTATCCCTCAGGCACCATTGCAGCACGCGCAAGCACTACACCATCGCCACTTGCAAAAGCAAGCTCATCGTATGCATCACTTCGCCGAATTTGGTCAAGAGACTCTACCTTGGCGCCATAGACAGTTGGTATAGCTTTGCCATAGATCAAAGCGATTGGTGGATACGCATTCGAGCATGTATGTTCAGGGCGATGAGCAAGCTCTTGCTTGAAACGTTTGACTTCAGCGAGAGTACGAGTTAGATATTCAACAGCTGTGTCGTATGGTATTGTGACTGCAGTGGCAGGGTTTGGTTCACTCGATGTAGAAGTGGGTGGGGATTGACCTTGAGCCATCTGAGGTCCCATACCAGCTCCCTCAGCCCCACCTTCAGCGACTTTGTCAGCAGCATGGCGAGCGCTATCGGCTGCACCCTTGGCCGCATCGCCTACAGATGAATTGGCGGCCGAGGTGCTCGACTGGGAACCCTTGGACAGACTGTACTTGCGACTGGGGAAGGTGGGCAAGGCTTGCGACATGGCGTTCAGTAGCCCACTAACACTGATACTGCTGTCTTTCGGTGGCTCTGGACGGGGCAGTGGCGGCCCTAGACAGGGCGACAAACGCCACTTTCTCCAAGTATCGACGTTGAAGAAGTCAATGGGGTACTCCTCTTTGGTGTGCTTGTTGATGAAGCACTTGCCATCAAGAGGCAGGAGGGCAAACGACGTTCGAATGCTGAAGTTGACCTGTGCAGTCAGCACTCGAGAGGAGAAGAGCACATCATCACCGTTGCGGAAAGGTCCAAGGATGTTAACACATCGCTGAGGCACACCAGCGTAGACAACTCCTGACACAAGCTCTGGGCGCTGGTTAATGGCATGGCGCACGATCAGACCACCAAGTGAATGCGCAATGACGACTGCACCGCGTTTCTCGCGGGGGACAGTGGGTTGGTTGCAGGGAAGTGACTCAAGAAATTGAATCAAGCGGCGACTCAGGAAGTGGGGCGACAGACGCCAGTCGTAACCATAGTCGTGAATCCTCAGCTTCCCGCTCTGTCCATTTTCAGAGGCTCGTAGTCGCTTAAAAAGACGTTTGGACATGTCGACAGGCCCAATGTGCTTTAGCATGCCGCTCGGAATAATCGTTTGTTCCATGCGCTCATCGGCGCCGGCATCGAATGGAACCTCGAGATCGACCTTGCGAAGGTTCAAGCCAACCTTGATAGGCACCCAAAGCTGGCGATGTGGTGGCTCTGCCGAACGAAGAATTGAGCCACGATAGCCTCCCAAGATGACCATGTCACCCTCCAATTCTTGCAGCGCTTGCGTGAAAAAAGGGTGAGTCTCGTCATCGGCTGTTGCAGTATATGACTGCTTCTTAAGCTTCGGTTTCAAGGATGCAGTGTGCAGACTGGTCCCTGACGCTCGTTTGCGGAAGCCTTCTCGATGGGCAGCACTGTCTTCCATTTCTCGTGGTTTCGAAGACGCATTGCCGTTGCGGTTCTTGAACAAGTCCTCCCTGGAACCGAAGCTGAAGTTGGGCAACGTGGGACTAGGAAACTTGAAGGTGGCATCTTGCCAACTGTCTCTGATGGCCTTCAATCGACTGTTGACTTGTTCTTGCACACTCTCAAACCGACTGTCATCGCCCAGAGAAGACGCAAACGACTTGGTGCGATAAACCAAGAGTGAGCCTTCAGAGTTGGAGCGGCGCAGTCTAGGTGCAGGCAGCTCCAGCGAAGGGCGAATGGGCGCTGGCGCAAGGGTAGACTCGCTGTTAGTGCCAAACTCGCTCTGGGGTATAGGAGCAGTGCTTGCTTGCTGGGGAGGGAACCTGGCAGCACTCTGGGATGGGGTCTTATCCTGTTGCTGTAGAGGTGTAGACTGGACGCTCCCGTCCGTCTGTGGAAGAGGACTAGGTGGTGTGGTATTGTGGGCAGAGGTACCTCGTCTGCGGCGGTCGGCGGCCTGAGGTGATGCCTGGCCATCGAGGGAAAGGGCAGAGAGGGTGGGGATGGAGAAGTGGAGGTCTTTGTACGTCTTGGGCATGGACGGCAGGGTGAAGTTGATATACCTGCGCATGGCCTCGCCCATGGAGCCGCCGGATGACGCACGCCGTCGGGAGCCTGGCTGCAGGCTCTGACGCAGGATGCTTCGGTGGTCGTTGGGCTTGTCGTCGAAGGTGCGAGGCCCTGCTCGCCACGGTGAAGGAAGGCGCATTGTAGCCATGGAGTCTTTGTCCTTTGGGTCGTGGTCTGGCAGTGTTTGCCGCCGTGAGACAGTTTGCACTCCAGCGCTCTCCACAGACTCATCGCTATCCGTCCGTCCACGCCCTGTTTCCGGGTGTTCCGTTGCTGTTGCTGACTCAAGTTGTTGCTCATAGCCCTCAAACAGCACGCTGCCATCAGTCTCGTCGAGTGCAGCCGCCTTTTCGGCAGCTGGCGTCCGGGGCGAAATCAGGCGTGTTTGCTGCTCTCCAATGCTCACCCCAATGGCAGACTGCACAGTTTCCAGCTGCAGCGACTGTTCTTCGGGTGTCTCGTCCTCGGAGGGAGTGAGGTCCTCGTCGACAATGGGGGCGAGTTCCATGTTGCCCAGGGCATGTTTGTGCCGTCTATAGGCATCCGATGTCGCCGAGTCTGTCGCTGCCATGGCCAAAGTGCGGTGGTTAGCTGCCATGGTGCATTTTTGCGGATCAAATGCACATGTCATTTCACGGTCGACGGTACATGCTCACTCCGTTGTGGCAGTGTCATCTTCCCGCAACCTGCCGGGCGTTGCGCCTAGGTAGTTGGTAGTACCGAGACAGCCACGCCGACGGGTGGTGGCCATTCCGTCTTATCGAGATCAAGGCCTTCGGCGGGCGGACAAGTCCAAATACAAGACTGCGCTGCATGATGATATGCACATCAAGCCTCAAGGACCAGTCATGTCGATGAAAAATAAACTCGAGCGATTAGCTATGAACCGCCCATCACATGCTGTAGCCACAGGTGGACAGAGCTTGGATCGCCAAGCCTTGGTCATGTGACGCCGTGCCCCTCTTCCACTCCACCCCCTTTCACCACCGACTCCGCTGGGCACAAAACTCTGTAACTAATAATACTTCGCATCGTCGACCTGCATTGGCTCCCGGGTCATCATCATGCCGTCGCTTTCTTCTTTGCTGTTCGCCAAACTATCGACCTAGGTAGTCAACTTTCATGGTCTGGTTAATTAATACCCAGCACAGCTCACGCCTCGCAGGTCAGAAACAACATGTGCCAGGAACAAGGCTCCGCAAGAATCATAGACAATGAGACATTTTCACACAAGAGCTGGACCTGGTTGTTGATACTATCCGCGTTGTATGTCATTGGCTGTGATATACCCGACTGCTTCAACCTCGGGCCATCAACCTCCAAACTACAGTCTTGGCACGTGACCACGTCGGTTCGCATCCTTGTCGCGTCAAGTTGGATTCCATTGCATATTGCCGCTGAGATCAGCAGATTTGATTTTGGACGTTGGCATTGGAGGAATTCACGCTGTACGCTACAGGGATGCGGACCGCCGTGACAAGACGCTGTACGGTGTACCTATGACCTAGGTACATACCACCTACCCAATGCCGATTTCATGGAGCCATGTCAGCTGACATGCATCCGCCCGCCACAAGGAACTTGTTGTGGCAATCATCTCCAGGCTTGACACGGCCAATTGAGTAGGCGTGCTCGTGGAACGGGCAAAGTCGGGGCCACTTCAACGTCGAGCGCTGTCATTTTTCGGAAGACAGATGATAGCCGAGCATTCTCCGTGGGCTGTTACTCCAATGTCAGGCACTTTAACAGTTCTCCCTGCATGCCGCTAGGGAATATAACGCGCTGCATTATCTCATGGCCTGATATGTGGATTGAGCTATATATTGGCCGTTTCTCAGCTAACTTATTTACAGCCATTTCGTCTCTTCTCCTTGACTTCAAGCTCGCACTCTCCACTTTGCACCATATTCGAACACCACCTAGCAATTGATATTAGTCAATATACCCTCTCTCAAATCGCAACCATGGCTCCCCTCGTCCATCTACCAGCACCTCTGCCCCAAAGCTCCTTCACTCTTGGCCAAATCATTACCTCCCCAGTCAACACACAATCCCCCTCCTTCACCCCCTCCTGCCTCCCTCAATCCACCTCCCTCCCTCTCCGCACACGCAACCCACAACCCGACACCTTCCTCCGCCTCGGCACAGAACCCTCAACCCAAACTTCCCTTCCCCACCCAAAACTCTTCTTCGACTCGCTCCGCCGCGACGCCACTGCCCAAGCCTTTTTCCACACGGCAGCACTCAACCGCCAACCCCTTTACTACGTCGCCGCGCTCCAGACGTCAAAACAGCCCCAAGCACCCAATCCGCAGCAAGCCACGGAAGCCACTCCAAGCGTGCGCCGCGTCGACTCGGCAGACTCTTTTGAGCCGCTCAACAAGTCTAGCAACCTCGAAGAAGGCATTTCTGCAGTCGAGCTGTGGAAAGTCAAAGTCTCTGTCGGCGCGGCAAGCGCTCCTCACGATCTCGAGGATATTGATTTCGAATGGAGCTACCATGCCCTCCTTGGCGACCGGGACGCCGACGCCCAATTGGCCATTGGATTGGGCAAAATAGCTGGACGAAGAGAGGTGAGGGCATTAGTGGGCATTGTAGATGAAGGAGAAGGTGAAGAAGGCGAGAAGAGTTGGAGCGAGAATTATATCAATGAGAATAAAGGAATCGGCGGATTTTAAAAAAGAAAAAAAAAGGAAAAAAAAGAGCAAAGGAAGCATGCAAGCGAGCGAGTCAAAGAACAACAAGTAAAATATAGTTATTCATTTTTTTTTTCCTTTTTCTATTCCCTTTCCTCCCCCCTTTTTTTATAATGTATCCAAATAACTTGAAGCAAAGTCACGGAGTATTCCCACCCCAAAGCTCAACGGGTTCAGGAGGCGTCACTGTCCCTGACATTTCCACTGGCGCAGCGACTACATACCCTCGGCCCCCTCCCACCGCCTCCTCCCCCTGCCAATAACAATGCTTCACCTCCCCCGTGCAATTCTTGCCCTCGTGCATGTTATTATAATACGCGTAATCCATACCTTGTCCGTTACTCGTACTACTCTCCCCATCTCTGGCCTGCACATGTTGGCGCCGCCGGAGCATAAACCAGGCGAATAAAGCGCCGAGAGCGATGCCAATCACGGGTCCTACGACGACGCCTGCGATCCAGAGTTGCCTTTTGGTGTTGCGGTCGGGTGGTGGTGTGGCGTTGGGTGTGGTGGTTGGAGTGGGGGTGAAGGTGGTGGGTGGGGATGATGTAGTGTCTAGATTGATTTGGGAGGGGGGGGGGGGTTCTTTTTTTAGCCGGGGATACTTGTTTATAAAATAGACGAAGAGGAGTATAATAGGCTTACCATTTGAGGGTGGGGGAGTCGTGGTGGTTGAATTGGAGAGTGGGGATGAGCTGCTTATCACAAAGGCTGGAGAGGATAGTTGTTGGTTGTGGTTGAAGGGTGGGGTGGAGTGGTGGGGTGTGAAGCGGAGGGTCCAGAGTGTGGTGGCTGTTGAGAGGGCTGCGGGAGGGATGTTGATGGCCCATTGGTAGGAGGTGGTGGTTGTTATGTCGATGTCACCTAAGAGAAGAGGGAGGATGAGAAGGTGTTGCCTGTTGTGAGATGGGTTTTCAAGAACTCACTGGCGATTTTGTAGCAGGCGTCACTGTTGGAGTCGCTTGTGACCCAGAGGTCGAGGCTTGTGACGTTGCAGGAAGAGCATGCTGTCTTGGACCAGAGTTGGAGATCTGGCTTCCAGCTTACTGTAAAGAGTGTGCTGCTTTGCAGGCTTGTGGATCGATCTGGAGAAGTAGGCGCAGTCCAGTCATCTTGTACGCTCAGAGACCATGCGTGCAGTGGGGAGAAGGAGATCAAGAGCGATAGAATAATGCCCAGGGTCATGTCTTTCGTGTTTCGAAGTCTCAAGTGGGAAGCGAATATCCATGAAATAGGTAGGAGAAAAAAATGAAGAAGTCTTCTCGGCATGAAGATTTAGGTATGATTCTGCATTGAGTATATGCGACCGGACCATAACTAACACATCATTGCTGCGGGCTTTTTCGGTATTCAATGTGAGAAAGCCTCGTGCATATGCAGGAGGCTTGTTGTTTCGAAGAGTGCATGTGAGTGGTGTGCTATTGCTTGCGCCTCTCCCGACTTTACCGTTGCCATGCCTCTCTCATGACCAAAACATGGGATAAAACGCACATCACATAGTCAAGGCCTGGTTTTTAACCGGTTAGTCCTCAACTAACCAATGGTTTTTGAGAGATGAGGTTGCTCGACGCCGCAGAGCCGCATCTTGGTGCGGCTAAGCGAGATGATGTGTCCCCAAAACTGGACAGGATCACGGCGCTCAGCCACCATCTTGTGAGCTTTCCCGGTTGTTCAATTCTGCCTTGATATATTTTGTACTCGGGTTTAATTTTGAGATCCACTTCTGTGCAACGAGCAAGGCAAAATCATAAACTCAATACTGGTCGTTACAAAGTAGTCGGCCGGGGACCTTGAGACCGATTAAATGTAGGTTGGCACGTAGGTTGGGATCATTGCGGCGCGGATTTTGGGTTCATAGCTCAGCGCTTCCCACGCGCTGTCTTTAGTAGTCAAACATGTCATCAAACAACCTTGGAAGTTTTTGTGCTTATGGCATGAACCGTGCCTATATCTAGATCATTCACTAGCCTAAAGTCCCAATGGCAGCCATATTGTTGACGATTGCAGTCTTTATTGTTTTTTAGTCTCCCGAGGTCCTTTCGATTGTCCGATTTTCAAATCTTCGATAACATTTCAAAGCGTACACATACTAAGCAATGAGGGGGTTAAGATGTCCAGGGCCATTACACGTTACGTCGGAAAGTCCATCGGGGCATGTAATATATCTCCATGTCATGAGGCCCTCTTTTTCGACAAAGCAATCGAAATTCCCGTCATGTCATACGCGTCGTTGGCCCTCGCAAACAGTATGTCATATCATTATAAAGTATCTGTTCACTGTGCGGCGTCAATGTTGACTACTTGTTCTGGAGACAGCGATTTACCTTGGAACACTTTTATTCACTATCCATTCGACTTTTTGATTCACCACTCATAGCTGCATGAAAGTACCGGATTCACTAACCCTTTCTAGGATTCTCCAGTCTCTTACTATGCCGCTCCTTCAGAAAGCTTTTTAAACCTGCCTTTACGTCACTGCGTACCGCACAGACCCAAGAATCACTTATAATTACCAAGTATATAGCCGCCCTCTGTGACTGGATCTAAATTCTCCATCACTGAAACAACTCGGCTCGGCTCTCAAGTTACGCATTCCACAATCCATCCAAACACCGAAAACATCAACGCCACCAACCAAAACACCATGCCCAGCTCTAGCGTAACACCTCCCAAGGCGGATCGCGAAATGCTACTTCTGAAGGCCAAAGAAAACCTCGACTGCGCTAAGAGCCAGGTCACACATATCACAAACTACATCAACGATCTTGAACGCTACGCAGCCGACTCTATTGAGTTCAGTGAGCTCCAAGGCCTCAAAACCAAGATTGATCAAGCAAGGGACCTGTTGATGGAGGCCAATCAGAACGTGATGACTACCGAGAAGGAACTCAAGTGGGCTGAGCAGTACGTGAAGGGGTTGCTCGCTGCAGAACGGAAGACGGTGACCTTCCAATTGCCTATTCGCGCAAAGGCCCCGTGAGTACATCGTGTTCGATATCTGCAAAAAGTTCCTAATGTTTGACAGGGCCGATGAAGCGTACCCGTTATTTGATTCGGAGCCTTGAAGCAGGAGCGTGGTTGGCCGACTCGTCGAGCGAGACGTATGTTGGGGCTTGAGATTATGGGATGCTTAGACTGTCGAAGGAGACGGGATGATTCTCAGCGGCCACAGGTTTGAATAAAGTCGCCGCTACCTTGAAAGGTCAAGTAATGTCTGATACCTCATATACGACTAATGTGGAGTCGCCTAATATCTTGATTAACCCCCAATCGTGCGTCAAATCTTGTAGATCTTTCTGGATTTATCTATCCACTCCCAATGGATCTACTCACCACGATTTGAAAATAGCGGTGCCGCCGCTGTATATGGCATAGATCTGTAGGATCTCTTCCTAGACTATATGTTTGCCCCTCTGGCTGCATAATTTCTCTCTTACCTAACGGACTCTACTTCCCCCAACAGTCCGCAACCAGAATACCAGTCTCCACAACGTAAACACTGTCTTCGAGCATCTCAAGAAGGGCGAGGAATTCCTCGATCAGAAATACCTCTACAACGCCGAGGCTATCATGACTGAATCTTGTGCTGGGATTATGAGCAGGACTCAGGATACTACGCGCAATGGAAACTTGCCAGTTCGTTTGGCATCTCTCAACCACACCACCTGCATCAACGGAATTTAAATGCGACTTGCCCTACAAAACCATAAGGCTGCTAAAGACTACGTCATCCACGTCGAGGGCTAGTTATGTAGTAGACTTGACGAACCGCTACTACGGAAAGTCCACGCTGGCCTCGAGCCTTGAGGGCCTCAAGATTAGGATCGAAGACATGGAGGCGTTACTATGTGAGGCTGACAAGCACGCCGAGACTGCAACTGCTGAGCAGGAATTCATGGCGGTTAGAAAATGGGTTAAAGAATAGGAGGAAGTGGTTCTGATCAGTCGGCGCATCTGTTTGGCATGTAATACTTCGTAGGGCTAGATGATCTGGGAGTCGTGAGCTGGAGGAGTATGGGACACGTGACAAGCTCCCTTGCAGAATTGGCACAGCTGCTCAGAACGGCGCTTACCAAATACGTATTAGCGCTTTTGGCCGTAGTCACATGCGGGATACATCATTACATGTACTACCTCAACATAACTAGGTAACGTTGTTATCTATATTTCGAAATATCTACAAGGATATGGTCAGTGCGGGTCAGCCATGCCTACTTCCCGAGGCCCTTCGGCATGCTATTTTCGTTGCATGCGTTTGCGTAAGTACCTAGGTATACACACCCAAAAGGTTCAGAAAGCGACACTGGTCGGACAAACAGTACATACCTAACTGAAGAGACTTGTCGGGTGTAGCACAATACAGTGGAACTCAGAGTTCCGCTGATCGCGATTCTTTGCTAAAGTAAAGAATTTTTTGGGGCGAAATACAGCAGCATGGAATCGCAATGAGATCGCTAGGCGCAGCCTGATCCAACCCTTCCTCGGATGCCGACTACCTAAGCATTCGCTGGATCAAGCAATTTCATGCAGGCGTGAAAATCTGCGTCGTCAGATAGAGTGATACGACGGCTCATCAAGAGTGTGCGATGGCTTGCGCATATCAAATTTCGCCCGATCTGACAAACAAGCTGAACCCTAATGCAGTCGTCCTTCAAAAGAGAAAGAAAAAAAGAGGAGAAAATACTAATTAGCGGTGTGTAGCGAGACCGGCTGATCACTAGCAACATTGGAGCATCGACCAGAGCAAGTGAATATCCTCAACGTCCTGCAGCCAAGATGAATAAGTGGCATTCACTGAGTAAGACATACACGCAGGTCCACTATTCCTCGAGTTCATTTGTCGGAGCGAGTTTGCACCAATCCATAAGAACCCTTGAGCATGTATGTTCAAGTGGCTGGTAGCCTTTCCTCACTACTTCTGCACTGACAGCTTTTGTGACAAGCTTAATGATGCATAAATTAAGAAACGCCCTTTCAAGGTATATTATCAGCCGCCCAGGCGCCAACAATCTTGCTGCTCCTACAACGCTACGCTCGATCGTTATTCGTATCTAGCACTACTTGCACTCTCAGATTTCGATTTCTCTGGCAAATCTACTCTTCGTAAACGCCGTTCCGCCAATCACCATATCAAATATATTACTTCGGCTGGCATCTCCACCGGTGGCCTATTCACTTAGCCTTATTGCCGACATTCCAGCTGCCACGGCGGCTACACCTGGTATGTCGGAGTTAGCAGTGGGATGGCAGGCCGGCCCAACGGAGCGCGGTACCCTCGCGCTTGTTTACAGCTGCCTAATCACTATCTTCGCCTGCACCTGGACGGTTCTACACCTCAACGTGCCTGGAATATATGATGGGCCGTGGAAAATTGCCTTTCGAAAGGCGAAATGGATGGCCATAACCATTCTAATACCTGAATTCATCTTTTCCAAGGCAATTTGCGATCTACGACTGGCCCTTAATGACCTACGTGAGTTCGACTATGAGATACGAAATGAATATAGTGCCAAGCCTGAGTGGACTGATACGCGAAGATAAAATGACGAAGAAATAAGACAGACCTGGAATTGGAAAGTAGAATATGGCCCTCGAGCAAAGTTTCTTTATCGGATCCTTGGGCTTGAGCCACCCCTGGATCAGAGCAGGCCTGCCAACAGGATAGCGAAGCACGAGGATAACAGCCCAACTGCAACGAGTCCCTCCGACGTAGAAAATGGCAGAAACTGTGGAGACGCAGCGGAGGGGCACCAGAACATTGATCACCTGGGTAACCATCTAAATGTTGGAAGTGCTCGGGCACCTTTAGAGAATGCTCGAGATGTGAGTCACACCATAAACAGTGGTTCTGTAAATGGCGACAATTCAATTGGTATCAGACAAGATGTCTCGCCTTCTGATGGTAACTGTGTGGCAACATCAGGGGAGGAAATTTCTGGAGAAGGCCAAGAAGGATTAACTGGGAATACATGGATTGGAAAGCGAAGCTCTGCTGGAGATCAAGAGCTGAATGCAGGTCGTAACGACAGCACTTCGAAACCATCAAGTCAGAGAGGGGAGTCCGGAGTACGAAGATATACTACAACTCTATGGTGGACATTAACACATGCGTACCTTGCCAACATGGGTGGCTTGCTATATCATAAAGACCTCACCAGTGGAAATGATAAGATAGGTTATTACCTCCTCCAAGGTGACAAACTTAGCAACTGCTTTCGTTGGTCTTATGACCACCCGCTAAAGAGTTTGGTCCTTGGAAAGGAAGATATAGAGGACAGATCTAAGGCAGACTGGCTGCTTAAGTCTCTAACTGTCTTGCAAGTCACATGGCTTATCCTAACAGTCATTGTTCGAGGCGCAAAGAGTCTTCCAGTATCTCAGCTTGAGATTGCTACTGTAGCATTCTCCGTGTCCGCAATCGCAACGTACGCAGCTAATTGGTGGAAACCGAAAGGTGTCTCGCGGCCAATACTGCTACGTTATCTAAACGGCGGTATTGAAAATGACGGGATAGAGAACCCAGCCCAAAGTTTTACACAGTTTCTGATGTATCCCGAGAAAGCTTCAGAAGCGGCCCCGCATATAGGTTGGAAACATCGTGTCCAGAATGACATTACTTGGATAGAAGAAGGCGTGCCATTAATCTTTAGTATAATGGCTGCTTCTGCTCTCGTGTTTGGTGGCATCCATTGCCTTGCTTGGAATTTTGAATTCCCCTCGAGTGTGGAGCGCATGCTATGCTGAGTTAGCAGTCTCGCGGCTATGATTCTTCCTGTCATTTCGCTCGGGCTCAGCTTCTACTTCAAAAATCTAATGACTACCTATTCCGACAATAAGCTGATTTCCTTTGTTTTGAAGGATCTAGAGCCTCTGAACGACTTCCCTGAAGACTTTTGGAAATCATTAAAAGAACCCCATTTCGCAAGCTGGACCCCCGAAGAATTTGCGATTCTAGTATCCACTCCAACGGGTTCCCGCAACTTCCAGGAGCCCTCGAAGGAAAATCCTCGGCGATTTAAAGAGCATGGGGGAGCGCGAGAATATAATATGAAAGTATCCAAGTTTGGTAAATACCTAGGCAGTTTTATTTTCTTATGGAAAAGAGCTAAAAAAGGCGAGAGAAATAACATTCTCCTTTCAAATTTGCGCTTATTCCTTGGTATCATGGCATCCTACAAACTCGATGGGGTGCTAGACTTTTGGGACGATTTTGAAGACTACCTCAAGGCCAATTTACCAGCGCAATATAGCCGGCTTCTTGAAATTAAATGCGTCGAGCGCATCTCCAATCTCAATCAGAAGCTAGACAAAGAGGAAGAAAGGGTCAAGAAATGGGGAGATGTCTATCGCCGACCTTCTCAATTCTGTCTCATCAGTACCGGTATAATATACATCTGCTCACGTCTTATCATCCTCGTTCTTTTATTTACTTCTCTTCGGGTTACGCCGAAAGGTGTTTATGAAGTCACGCCTTGGTTTCAGTTCCTGCCGAACATCTCCTAGTTCGTTCTACAGAGCAGTTTTGGTGGGTTATAGCAATTTCTCTGCGACTGGTTTATTCTGTCGTTACAGGGTGTTTATTGGAGGGACGGGTGATAGTAGACTGAGTAATTTCTCTGCTGCTGATTTATTCTGTCGTTACAGGCTGTTTATTGGGGGGATGGGTGATAGTAGACTGAGTAAAACAAAACGGTACAAAGAAGATTTGTTTTTCATATTGAAGTGTGATATCTTGTTTGTCAGTGCTTGTGGTAGTGATCTAATGACTGTGATGAAGTACATATCGGTGTTTTCGCTATTGTACAAGGACGGCTGTGCATGGCCTTTGTTCTAGGTCCAAGAGCTCAGAAATTGAACATTTGGTCTTGTGCTTCTTAGGCTAACTTGCTGGGTTGATTGATGAATAGTTATGTCGGAACCCGTTACACTGCGTCTATTGAAGGACAGAGATCCATGGACATTGTCGGATATGTGCACCGGATTGCCGCGTATAATAGCAAATGCGGTGTAGGACTGAAGTTGTGAGAAAATTGAAGGGACGGAAGCATTGATTATGCCTATGAATCATCCGTTTGCACAAACAAACACACACTTTAAAAGTTCATATATCTAGAAGCCACTCCTCTGCTCTACACACCACAAACCAACCATGACCACAACAAATAACCCCATCGCTGAAATATCGCGTCAAGAACTCAAAGACCTTGATACACCATCTTCAGCAACAATCACAGACGTTCAACACCTTGCATCCTACAACTGGATCGAAGCGCCAAAAGCCACACCCACCATCGCCATCCCAGGCAGTCCCGACCTCTGGTCCCCACCCAACCGCCCCTTCAAACTAGACAAAGACAAAGGCCTCGTCTACATTGCCCAAAACGCCGCTCGACACCCCGACAGTCCTCTCGAGCCGCTCTTCCGCGCCCTATACGCCTCACACCCATCCTTCAACATAGCCGCCATGGACATCATATCCGACCGCAACAACATCCGCAAGCTCCTCGGCCTCATCAACCCTCGCTGGGACAATTCCAAACGCGAAGACTTCACAATCCACATCGAGACCAAGAACAACACTGCCATTTTCCGCCGCGAGGAGGCTAGAACTCACGAGTACATTGGCCCCCATGATTTCCGCGGCTACGGCCACTCCTTTGAGAAGAAATGCACGCGCCACCAAGTCCCCGGGAGCACGGGGCATCACAGAGTACTCTCGTATGCATTCGGGGGCATGAACTTCCTTATTCGTCACGAGACGGATGGATATATTGGCACGCAATCGAGTGTTGGCACTCCTGTTTGTAAAATCGATGATATTTCTAGCGTTTTGGACGCTTTGTCGCTTTCTCCCGAGAATAATCGGGTTGAGAACATGGAATCTGCTGGTTGTTTTAAACTTGTGGTGAAAAGGGAGGGGAGGGTGGTTCCGCTGGGTTCTACGATTGAGATTAAGACGCGGGCTGCTCATAGACCGCTTGCTTTTGAGGATGTGGTGGCGCAGCTTTGGGTCTCGCAGACTCCTGGGCTTGTTCGTGCTTATCATACTAAGGGGTTTTTTTCGGTGCCCCGGGTGGAAGATGTGGGGGGTCAGGTTAGGGCTTGGGAAGATGAGAATCAGAAGGATCTTGGGATGTTGGCTGGGTTGATTGGTAGGATCCGCGAGGTCGTGGGGGAGAATGGTGGGAGGGCGGAGTTGAAGTATGATTCTAGGGGAGATAGATTGGTTTTTTATGCATTGGAAGGGAAGAAGATGCTGCCTGAGGATTTGTATGCGAAGTGGGATGGGAAAGCTAGTGACGAATAGGGTACTGGACTGAATGTGAGGATTGTCGGGAAGTCTATCAAGGAAGCTGGTGCAAGTGAAAAGATTAACTTATTGATCGTATCTACTTCAAACCAACTGAACAGAGTCAGTTCCACTCGCTGATTGATACATCAAGAAGCAAGCCTGGCAGCGCTACAGACATCCAGCCCTCAGCATTCACAAACCATTCAAAATTGTCCCCACTATTAAATTTGACTTATCATATGCGAGTATTCTAAAACTCAACTTCCTCCACGCAGCCACTGCAAGAAGTTCCACTAACAGAAAGCAAGGTCAAGGTCAGACAAAACACCATACAAAGATATCATCAAAATAAAAGAAACCCCAATTTCATTCCTCTACAAAGCCTCTTTTCCCCATCTCAAATGCCCACATCGTCCATCACCAACCAACAACAGATAAGAAAATCCCACAACACAACCAACATACAAACAATGCAAATACATCTCCTACCAAAAACCAGACCTTACTAGTATGAACATCACATACCAATCGCCAAAACGCAAAAGACACCAAAACGTCAAATCCGAGATTCCACTTTCCTATATTATAAGAATTAACCACCTATCAACATCATCCCCCCCCCCCCCCCCCCCCCCCCCCCCCCCCCCCCCCCCCCC
>SSBG01000008.1:550195-600989 GCA_028220655.1 Shiraia bambusicola | reverse complement strand
GGGGGGGGGGGTTTCCATCTTTTCATCATATATGAAAGCATCGTCTCCTCCACTACAACCAGGCGAGGCCCTGCTACAAGGGGGCAAAGCAGTGCAAGGCAAGCATGACTAAAGTAGGGCTGTTGCAGCTGTTTTTTCCTCAAAAATCTATCAGATGATCCTGCAATACACATGTAACTACATCAATCACTACATTGTGTAGTCACAATCTGCCACGGTACCTGCTCAGAACACGTCTTTATGAATTCAAAGGCTGCGATGCGTCTCCCAAACGTGCGGATGTGCGCCGGGTGAGTCCTGTCAATGTGGTGCGCGAACTGGAGTAAGCACCATCTCCCCGATTCGCGCGCTTGACTGCATTTGCCTCCTCATGCTGCCATCCCTCCTCATCTTCTACTGAGATAGGTCGGTCTGGCGTCTCTTCCAACGGCAATTTTCGCTTGCCCGGGCGAGTCCTCTTTGTCCGTAATTCCCCCCTTCTTTTATCCTCTACCTTCTTCTCTGCCATTGACAGGAAGCTGCAGAGCTGGTCCAGGGTAATACAAAGCTCCTCATCATCGTTGCCTAATATATCTTTTGAACCTACGCTCTGCAATATCATATAAGACACAATACAATACTTCTTCAGAAGTTCAACCCCAGCGGGCCAACTGCTTACACAATAAAACGACTTTTCACTTTTGACACTTAGTTGTACGGCTAACTAGCCTTGTTTTTAAGACAAATTATCTGCGTCTAAAGACGAAACTAGTATAGGTTCCTAATCTCTATCGCTACTACGGCCCTTTAGCTTTTAAAGAAGGTTGTTAGATATAACTAAGGCATAAGCTAAAAAGATCTCCCACGTGACTTAGCGCTATAACTAGGATAGGAAGTGTTGTTCTTCGCGCTAGTCTACTTGCAGCCTAGCGTCAGGGGAACGGCGTTGATATCGCGTTCGTCGCCCCGAAACACCAAGAATCCAATCAATCAATACTATCACAATCTATCGTTGCAACGACGTGATACGTTGATCAACCAGTACCTTTGTGGAACCAACAGGAAGAAAAGAGTTATATAATTATACTTCTACTCTAGAGGTAGTTACTAGACTAATTACCAGAATAATATTTTCCTTAAATAGCCTACGGAATGTTGGAAGTTAGCTTAGAATATTATATATATAGGCACTAACTAACTCAAATCAGCTACATTAGAATTTGGGAAACAAGAATATAAGGGGGATTCCAGTCATTAACAGAAGTCACAACCTAATCCATCGTACCTAACCTTGCTTTCGTATTGTTCGTGCCTGCAGTCTTGCATAGAAATCAGAGCAAACTTTGCACCAAGTATAACAGTAAGTCAGACATGACTCTTACTACTATAAGTGCTCATAAGCCTATAACAGAACATTCTCAGTGCGGTACCTGGGACATCTAACCCTTCGACTTTGAACCCTCTACCGCAATGCTACGTCTGCGGTGGCCCACGTCGGCTATTCCACACAAGGAGAAGTAATCGTAATGGGAATGCATATTACCCATACTTGAAGTGCTGTGGTTGTGATAAGTTTCTAGGGTTCATAGATAATCAGGGTCTTGACCCGCGTAATCCGCTAGTTATGTTTCTGTGGAGCGCCAAGCAGGAGACAAATCTCTGGGCAAGGGAAGCGGGTTCCACGGGGATTACATCTCGTCTGTGGTCAAGGCAGCTGCAGTTATTATGCCCTATGCGTTGACAGTGAGAATCGCCAGTTTAGCATTGACGAGGGTTTGATTGGCTTGCTTGCCTGTCTGAAAATCATCTAATTAGGATACGTCAATATAGCTCTCTGTTGGTATAACAAGGGGTGGTTGAATCGTATCGTTATATAACGAGTATATGTGGGTGACAAGATTTTTGATTGAACTAGTTATCTATTACTAGGTCTGCGCGTTAATATAACGCGCAGCCCCACTGTGGGTGCTGAGTCATATCCACGCTAGCTACATCGGATATCCCCACACTCGCTTAGCTGGCCAATACTGACAGTCCATTCAATTCACACACTCTCCCTAGCTAATGTCAATAAAAATAGCCCAAACACAAATTACTGCAGCAATGATAACTATAATTTAATGAATTATCATCACTAGGGGATGCAATAATTCGTGCCCGATCCAAATGCAAAACAACACAATATAACGGCGCACCCATTGCACTTCCAATAGACACTCATGGATATGTGGATTCGAAATTTGAGGCTATAGATTTGTATACAAAGAGCTATATATATCGTTTTTTGGTGTTGTGGGAGTGCCTGGGTAGATCAAATCACTAGTTGTTCAATCTAAGCTTCTTGCCGCCGTTCTCAGCGAGCTCCCTATACCTGCGCGGCATGTCCGCGATTCGAACCCTGATCTTTTCAATTGAGATTGATGTCCATACCTCTCTCATAGTCTTTTCTGAATGACGTTTGGGGCCACCCCACTCCTCTTGATCGCCCTGTGGATGGGCGAGGCGCCTCTTCAACCTCTACTTCAAAATAAGCCATACACGGATTCAAATCAGAGCTCTGCCCAGGGCGAATGATGACTGGGCACCAGCTGATACTTCTGGGCTCTTTGGCCACTTTTTTCCTGGATCGGATGCCATGTGATGGATCGTTATCTTCTTGCAGCATCCATCTCACAGGTGAAAACTCGTTCTCATTGCGGCGTTGATGGAGGAGGTCGATATACACAGGCAGCACCTTTTCAGTGTAGTATTTTTCAGTCATATGATGGCCTCCAATGTCACCTTCAATAGGTGGCGGCTTTGTAGCCTCTTACTTCTTTACCCGCTCATCAAACTGCTCTTGAGCTTCATACTTTGATTTGCGAGGTTTGCGAGGTGGCTTAGGGATCTCCAGCAGCTCTTCTTCATCGTTGTAGAAGTGAAGGTTTCCTTTGTTATACTAAGTTGATGGCGACGAAAACATTGAGAGTGCGGCGATCTTTTTTTTGACAGGTTTTGGACTCAGTATATTGCCGCGATCCAAATGTTCGCCTCTCCTTCTGAGTATCCTCGACTGTTGAAAATTAGAGGTAGGGTTATAGTGAGCTTCATCTGTAAAATCACGCCGTCCCAGGCACCCATAAGTGGCTTGTCCTTGTGGGGTCGCCCATAATCCGCTTCTTTTTTTGGCATCTGATATCTCATCAGAATACGCCGCCACATATAGATGGGCGTCTAAACAATCGGATATATCATACTAGAAGCTTCTCGACGCAAGGGGAGGATCGTGCTGCTGTATTTGAATGGGCGGTCGGCAGTCACGTGTGGAGTTTGTTTCAACAGAAAGGAGTCTTTGTAGTCTCCATAGGTACTCGAAAGGGCCTTCCAAGCTTGTGATCTTTCTCATTCGCCTTCCGCTTTCGTACACGTCATTCATCGTAAAAATAGCTCTTCTCCTTGCGCCACCTATACCCTGTTTTGACGTTGATACCATGCTCGCGCGCTACATCCTCCAGAGTCTCACCATCGCGCCTATGGTCACAGTGCCAAAAGTAGTGGGCGCGTTCTTCGGTATTAGGTACTTCCACATTTTCCTGTTGATCAGAGGTCCTTGAGCTTCCTACTGCTTCAAAAATAATCCAAAAAGGTGAAGGTAGAGGTAAGTTACAGTTATGTGAAGATAGTAGGTGGTATGTTGACACGCTGGTGTTCGCGCACATACTTATCATCAAACCGATCGGGCTTCCTAAAATAGACACACCAAGTATAATAGTAGTCAACAACTTAGAGCTCTAAGTAGGATAAACTGCGAACTCCGATGTACTATTCTCGAAAGTGCCATGCACGTATTTTCACCTCTTATATTATTACTCGAGTGAAACCAGACACTGTGTAGACCTGCTCTCTACGGTCAAAACTCTGTGTAGTAACTCCAGATTCTCGACTAAGCCACAGAATCAAAATCCTATCCACGATTCACTGTACTTAATAGAAGCCTAATAAGAAACATTTGGTGCCTGGAATAACATGACATGAGAAGACAGATTGGGTTTGTAAATTAGCGCCGTGGGAATCATTGATATCATGACTCGCTCAGAGGGCAGTGGATCACTAGACAAATCCTCGGGATCTCAGGCCCCCATACAGAGTACAAACATGCAATTTCGCCAAAGGATCGCAGGGATTTAAAAAATGCCTCAAGATATGATTCATTCGCCCCTTGAAGCATGTCAATGGAAGACGGCATTATATTTTAATTTTCTATACTGCCTTCGGCCGAGATAGCTCGTCTACAGCTGTTGTCGCCCAATCTCTTGACAGGCACGCACGTATACCTTCATGCAGCTGTAGCATATTTATCTGGGGGCGCATTACCTGAGCCAGCCCACGTTCCGCAACACCAGGCGTCTCGGATGACTGGATGCGCAAAGAAAAACCAACAACCACCAGTGTAGCAGCTGAAACTGCTTACCAAACCGGGTTCCAGATAGCTGGGCCGCGTTCCATGCTCTAAATAGGTAGCTACACCGGATGACCTGTGTGGGTAGCATCTGGAAACATTGAAGAAGAAAAAAGTGGGTAACAGAAACATGTACTGCATATCATTCAGGGTATATCCCATCCGAATGTCATACTATATGAACATTGCTCGCGGTGCGAGCTGAAAATAACACGCTCGCTGAAACACTAGATGCAAAAGCAACGAGAGAAGACGTTTGCGAAGCGCAAGAAGGTAATAGTAATGTGAGCTTAATAAGCATTTGGGGTTCAATCGAGCAGGGCCGGCCCGTCGGCAGCCTGAGGTGGCCGTGGTTAGATTGGTGATCACACGAGAAGTACTTGGTATTTGTGCCTCGACTAGCATGTGAAGAATAATCATGCCTTGTTGCTCAACTCGGCATCCACGTAGCGCGGCCATGTATTGGTGAAAACCAGGTACTTGATGCTCTCGAAAGCAGCATCAAAGATGTCGTCTGAGAATTGGCTGGGCACGATGCTGCTTGTGCTTGATGTACTTGAACCACTGACATTGGAGTCAAGACTGGCTGGCCGGCTCAAAGTATCTTCCCATGGGCAGACGACGTTTTCTCTTAGCACTGGCGACTTCAGATCGTCTGGGGTCTTGCTGCGTGGCATGTAAGGGTCGAATTCCACCCCAGCGAATATGCTCTGAAGAGCTTTGAAGATCTTGTATTCAATGTTGATGGGCGACTCGGCGGTGAAGGGGTTGACTAGGGTGAAAAATATGAGAGATGCTTCATTGAACATCTGTTGTCGTTGCGCGGTCGTGACTTTCTCCAGATGTGACCATTTCTTCTTGAAATTGCGCACTTCGCGGAGAAAAATAGTGTTTTCTGCGGTGAACTCGCGGGAGGCTGCCCATGCAATCAGAGGCTCGATACTATGTTCGATACTGAACTCAAGAGCTTGCATTGATGTTTTCGATTTGAGTTCCTTGCCTATGACAAATGTGGTCGATTTTGCTGATAACGATGTTTGTGTTGATGTGAGTGATTCTGTTTCCGACGCAGAGGTAGATTGTCCGCGGGGCCGAGATTTACGGGCATCGCGGAGAGGGATAAGAATAAGCACCTGTTGGCAGACAACGAGTGATGGTATGAACCAACCGGCTGGCGCCAGATATTCATTGATTTTGGAAATTGCAGGGAGATTTGAAAATGTGAATGCAATCCACAAGGGCGTTCCGGGTAAGCTTCATCTTGTCTTAGCAGAGTCAACATCTAAAATAATTACGTACATACCCTGCGATGATCGCAAGCCTGGTCTGCCAGGCCCAGGAATGAACATCTTTAATATGTCGGATTTTCCAGAGTATCCATGGTCCTACCATGGCAGTCCAAAAAAGTTGTATGATGATCGAGGGAACCCTATGCCACAGTTAACTAAGTTCGGATTTATGCGGCAGAATTCACTCACCATTCGAAGCCTCTGCGGCAGATTTTATGGTCTGATGCTACTCCAAAAAAGCCAAAAGATGCATGAAACCGGCGCGAGCCAAAGAAAAGGATAATGGCAAGAACAAACTGTGTATTTTAGCGACTTGAGTCATACAGAAGAAGGGATGGGACTCACTGATGTTACCAAACCCGCAATAGTACCTATATAGACTCGCATAGCCGCATCAAGGCTGGACCATGCTTCCCATAACCCACGCGGAGTGTACGTAATGTGTTTTCTACGAGCACTTTCCAAAAAGTTGCGATTCATTCGGCTTTGGGTTTCATAAGCTGCCAAGACCTGAGCATTGCATGCTGTGATAAGTTAGCAGTGACTTCAAACTTGACTAATCTAGAGGAAAACCTTACCTTGGAAAAACGCCATCCCAGACGGTAGGAAGACAGACATGATCCAAAACTCGGCTGAACAGGGGAACAGGCCATTCCAAGGGTACACGAGAAGAACAAGAACCAGATAAATGTGTAGCATCAACACAGCTGAGAATACGACCTTGAGGCCCCGTATCCGCACACAGAAAGCCGAGTGGTACTGCTGGAGGATGTAGAGTTCAACGCCTAGTATTATTGTGTATAATATAGCGGTTATAATCCAGAGGATACCGAGAACATCAGTATTGGGAGCGCCGCCATCCAGTTTTCGTGGGCTCAGGACAGGAGCCATTCCAACCATGATTTGACTGTCCTCAAGGAGAGGGTGTTTCCACAAGACGGTAGCGGAGCAATCAAAAGCGTCGACAGTGAGGTATCTCCTTTTACTTAAAGTACAGGTGTGGGACGGGTGGCAGAAGGAATGGAAGCTTGTGAGTTACCGGGAGCTTGGAACAGGCCAAGTAAAGGTTATAACAAGCGAGTGTGAAGGGGCACGACCTTGAATGGTGCCGAGACGTCAGAGATTGATGAAGCAGGATGAAAGCTTGCACATGAACGATGGCCTAGCGGGTGATGGTAAACGCCAACAAAGTTTGGCAGGCCAGCTGCCCAGGCGAACGAGCGGCAAGGGAGCGTAAATAGCAGATGGTCGGATGCTGCCGAGCCAAAGCTACACCGTGATACTCAAGCTTGGACTCGACTGTCCCTCGTACAACAAGAAGACCATCCTGTCTAAGGGAGAGACGCGTGAGCTTCGACGCCATAGCGGAGACTGGTGCCACGAGAAGACGCCGAGGCGACACAGACTGCTACCCTGCCATACGATTCCAAGGTTAGCAGGCATCATAACTAATGCATTTGCTGCATTCACGGCGCGGGAGAAAAAACGGTGCCTCAAAGGCCAGAGGCTGGTGCACACTGCATGCAGTCCATCGAAATTCCAATGATGGTCCATGAATATTGCTGCCGGGAAGATCGGTGAATCACTAGGGGTTGGGCTCGTCACGTGGCTATTGCGCATCGTCGCTTCCCCGTTCAGACGAATCGAGTTTCGGGGCTAGGTAGGAACACCCACCCCCACCACCACCACCACTACCACTACCACTACCACTACCACTACCACTACCACTACCACTACCACTACCACCACCATCCACAATGCACCAGCTGCTCATAACAGGTAGATGCCATGTCCACACACTGAAATCAACGCCACAAAAACTCCAGCAACGGACATAATCGCCTAACTTCTGACCATGTCGCTGATTAAAGCACTGCAGCATTCTCTCAATGCAGGTACTACAGCTTCCAGCTATTTCCAGCCAACCATGTCTCTTAACGCTGCCCTCCTGTACAGCCCACGCGTCTGTGCTGCGAATCCTGAAGCCAACACATCAATGGCATTGCCGTTCTTCGATTAATAGAAGATCCTTGGAAGTTATCCGTTTCACTTTCGACCAGGCCTAGTACTTGATTGTTTGTCGGCGACAATGTTGTGTTAATGCAGTTCGTTCGTTCTTCATCCTCTTTGAACCTGAGATATTGGGTAATTACTACGTAACTAGTTGGCGGACTTGACTCCTGAACGCCAAGTTTCCAGTCTTGCGCAGTCTTCTGTCCAATTTACATGCTACTCGTGCAATTAATCCATGGTTCAGCCCCTGCATCAAGGCCTACCTACCTAGGTAAGTATTGACAAAACCACGTCTCCCCTCACCAGAACCTTTTCGCTTCGTTCAGACATGGCATTGGACTCCCAATGGCTGGGAGCCTCAGAGGTACGGAAAATTCTTCTCGTCGACGGCCAGCTGATGTGGGGAAAACTCCAGTTGCACAACCTACTCGATGTGCCTGTCTCATGTTGGTAGGGTCTTAAGACGCTATTTCATCGTCACATCCTGTCATACGCTAGATATCCTACGATAGGATAGCAACGAGAATAGCACGAAAACAGTTAGAAGCATATCGCGCATGCTTCCGAGGAGCATACAGAACACAACGAGCACACTCGAGACGAAAACCGAGTCTCGCCAGGTGTTCAATTATGTCTAGTCGACAAACTGTAGCTCACCGAATGAAGCGTTCTACTGATGTACTTCATGTTCAATTATACTAGCAAGGTAGCCACGTCAGTCGGATATGCAAGGTTTCTCTCCCCGCCATGTCGTTCAACGAATCCACGAGATGCCTGGATCATGCCACCTGAATGGGAGTATTGAGATAATTTTCAACCCACAAAGGTCATTCCCATCCACTACCTTGGAGTTTGTCACCGTAGGTGTGCAACCGCTTGACATTGAAGGATGGTCGCACAATGTGCCCACCCTTCAACAATTCCCATCATTTCTTTATTGCTGAAAGGTACCACCCATATCGCCAGTCATTGATATCGCCATCCAATGCATTGGAAATTCTGTCGTGGTAGCTCATGTCCTTCTGTACATGTCACATATCGCTCAACATGACGTTTTACAACCCGCACATTTGCCCCCACACGCGCTGAAAAATATCCCTGGTCTCATCGATTCTTTTCTAGAATCTCTACTAGTTTTCTGTGAGACGATTCACCTGTCAAATCCAAAAGCAATCGGCCGAGTCATCTCCCTGTCAAAATCATATCCACCTCTGGTGCCACGCGGCTTGTGTCACCGACTCAACGGGCCAAATAAGGGAATTCGGAGCATTCTCCCAAAGGCTGTTTGTAGTCAATGACTCTAACCTTGCTGCGGCATAGGCGGCTTTACTCCGGAGTCCTCGGCGACGTTTTGCGAAACGGCAGAACGTGTTTGACAGATTGTACCGAACAAGACGTTATTATATGAGATGGGTGTCAGGATTAGGATTCCAATCTTTGGGAGACGATTTAGAAACGAAAAAATTCCTATTGGTGCGAAGTAAAGCCTTGAAAAATCTAGGGGGCTTGCACTTCTTTGTGTCTCATATCCATACTTCGAGATTATAAATTAACGTTTGATCTGTTGATAGGTTTCCTCTTGTGGCTGTTACTAATTAATTTCAAGAGCTGGTAACACTTAAAGTCTTGCTGTAAACTACTGATTTCTAAGCATCATCAGATGAAACTACGATACATTTGGTGAATTGGTTTACAGGCTGTGGTACAGGCCATATTCCAGTGGGGGTGGGGTGTCTTCGTACATTGAACATTGGTAGCTGTCTTCACTCGTAAATTATAGCGTAAAGATCTCACCACGATACGATGATTCATATAAACTAGATCAATCACTGTGGTCTTGTTCCATAATACCTAGGGAGGATTTGCCACCACGTCACACGTGCCATGTCTTTCAGTCAATTCGAATAAACAGTTTCTACTAGACCATCACACAAGAAGAAATCAGAAACAAGATGCCTAAAATCAATTCCACAATGATAAAGAATCATTGCAAAATACCTACATAAGCACGTAGGATGATCTCAAATGCAGGGCAGGACGGAGGTTTGCGGGGAAGGGAGCTTGGGCCATGATCACCGAAAAAGAATTCCACCACGGAAATCTGCAGCTCCAATGTCGCTCTACTTCGAGGCGGCGGCCATTCTCGTGAATAAAGACAAAATCGGAGGATCTTTGAAATCGCGAATCTTCAAAAAGAAAGATATAAAAAGTACACCTGGGCAGCTTTTTGCGCTCATCGCCGAAGCCTCAAAGTGGTCGATCGTGCTCAAAGATGTCATTGAGAAGACAGGTTTGTTAGCGGAGGAGAAGAAGGTACGAAACTGCCCACAATTTCTGATGTTGAAATCAAAGTTTGATACTTTCCCTCCCAATGAATGAAGGGTTGGGAGGAGAAATTGGCTCACATATTCTACAGCTCTCTCCAATCCTCGCGCTTCTCCTCACACACGATCTCTTGTTGGCAAAAGGAGGCGTCGCCGCTGCCACGAACCATGTACTGAAGCTCGCAATCAACAGACACAAGGCGCGACTGACTGCCGAGTTTACAAAAGCACGGATACGATATGGCCATGCCACATTGGAAGCATTCAAGGAGGCAGTAAGCAATGGTGAATTGACCAATAGCGATGATGCGACACAAGAGGTCATTCTCCATCCGCGATGGGTAAGAATCAACACTATCAAAACGACGCTAGAACAGCAACTAGCGACCACATTCGCTGGATTTGAAAGGGTACAAGACCTTGCAAAGATCCGCCGAGCGCGAGGAACCACCAAAGTTTACTATGAGGACCCAAATATTCCAAATCTGCTGGCTCTACCCTCCAAAATCAACCTGAGTCGCTCTCCTGCGTACACAAAAGGCGAGGTCATCTTTCAAGACAAGGCGTCATGCTTCCCCGCATATCTGCTCAATCTTTCCTCCGACGATGGAGATATTATCGACGGCTGTGCAGCCCCGGGAAACAAGACTACGCACATCGCAGCCTTTGTCTCGGCTCAGAAACATGGAGGCGATGAGCAAAAGGTGATTGCGTTCGAGAGAGATAAGACTAGGGCTTTGACACTGCAGAAGATGGTCAAGCTTGCTTCTGCTGACAGCATTGTTAACGTCAAGGGCGGAAGTGATTTCCTCGCTGCAAAGCCTGGCTCGGACGAGTTTTCCAGTGTGGGCGCGATAGTTCTCGACCCCAGTTGTTCTGGTACTGGAATTGTTGGCCGAGACGATGCTATTAAAATGCATCTGCCTAGTGAGCAGAACGCTTCAAAACCTTCCCAGACAGCGGGAAAAGGCAAAAAGCGGAAGAGGGGAGACGAGACTGTCGAGTCTGCTCATGATACATCAGAGCTCAACCTGGAACTTGAAGATACAACACAAGAAGAAACGCCTACAGAAGGTAAACTTTCGGAGCGTCTTACAAGCCTGTCCAATTTCCAGCTTCACATCTTGACACATGCCATGAGGTTTACAAGCGCACATAAAATCACATACTCCACCTGCTCGATACACTTTGAGGAAAATGAAAGGGTGGTATTCCAAGCGCTGGTATCGAGTGTTGCCAAAGAGCGAGGATGGAGAATCTTGAAAAGAAACTCCCAGGCTCAAGGATTGAGGGAGTGGAAGAGGCGAGGCATCTGGGAGGATGACAAATTCGATTTTGATATTGCTCAGGACACAAAGAATGAGGTGCTTGACGCCTGCATTCGTTGCGATAAAGGAACTGACGACGGTACAATGGGATTTTTCGTAGCTGGCTTCGTTCGTGGAGATGATACTGGAGAAGCGACAATGGCCATTGACAACAAAGATGACGAATGGAATGGCTTCAGCGACGAGGAATGTCAGCAGGCGAAGCAAGCCCAGGAAGCAAACGTAGATGAAGCGCCAAGGAAACGGAAGAAGCGGAAAGCTGCGAGTGGTGATTGAGGTGAATGGTAACAGGCAGTCGCGTTAGCCTGATTGAGCAAACGCAATTGAGCTCAGGTTGCAGGAGCACCTCAGCACTCCACTCTAATCAGCAGTTGCCCCTCACCTGTCTTTTACAATAGCTATCCTGCTGTCAATTGACTCTTCCTTTCTGTCTAGTTGATTATATTCCAACGTTGACCGTCCTCTCTCCAACTGCTGTGGGACTTGTCAATCGCAGAGACAGCTCTCAATGATCTCTCCAAGGACCCCTCCGGCTACAGACCTTTCACGGGCTCGATTAAGAAAGCTTACTGCCTGGATCCGCGATGAGCTAGATCCGCTTATAGCTCGCGAGGGTCCAGACACTTTGCGCCCAGACGATGTCCTGGCCTTACGTGAAGCTTTCGTAGCACTCAGTCAAGCATCAGGTCTCACCGCTTTAGACCTACGTGCTACTGGGATCCATCGTGCAATCCAGGATATCGCAGGCATGGCCACTCGGTGGCCAGGCCGTTTGTGTGACGATTGCGACAAAATTATCTCGCTTTGGACTGCCAAGTTTGGACCTTTCAGTGAACTACGTCCCTTCCTATATGGGAGAGGCGGAAGGCTTGAGGGTATTGCCAATGCACACGAGTATTCACGTGAAGTAAGTTACTGATGGAATTGACTGGTTGCTTTCAACTGACCTGAGTCCCAAGGCTCTTCTCAAGCGGTGGTCAGGTGCTTGCCCTGAAAGAATACATCCCAAGCGAGCCCACAAGCTGGGGGATCTGGGCTTTTGTGCAGGCGAGTAAGTGATTCCTTGGACTTGATTTAACACTGCTAACTGCTTGTCTCAAGCTGGTGGATCAATACACTCTTCGCACACCATGCTGGTATCATTGGAATAGAGGCGATCGAGGGCGGGATTACTTTTGATAAGCATGGTGCCTACGCTTTGGTTCTGAAAGACACTGGCGAAGTCGAAGCTCACTTGGAAAACCACTTCACGTATCGGGTCTCACAGTCCGACAAGGGAAAATTCCGACTTACAGCAGCAACGCCAAGAAGTCGAGATCCAATTCGAGTTCTGCGAAGCCATGATATCAACAGTGTCTGGGGGCCCAGAGCAGGAGTGAGATATGAGGGCTTGTAAGCTTTGTTCATTGATATTGCAACATTTGCTGATTCTCGGTAGGTATAGAGTGGATGGATGGTCAATACACACAGCGAAAACGTCCGACGCTACCAGCCATCTTTGGAAGGAAGGCGATATTCTCTTTGAAATTAGATTCAATCGCGTAGACGAGGTCCCTATGTCGGAGGTTGTCAAGCGTCCAACGGCTACGGAAGTGGACGATTATTCAGAATACAAGCGGCTACGCAAAATCCACCGTGACAGGAAACGCAAGATGCACAATACAGTTGCACATTCACCGAGGACAGATGCTGAATTCACCAAGGTTGCACCTCCCGTGCTAGCTCAACAGGCATCTGCATTGGATATAACTAGGACAGGATTCCAGACTTCTCAAGGTATAGCACACAAGTCGACATTTAAGCGATTACATTTCGACCAATCTCAGAGACAAGCGCTTGAAGAGCCGCCGATTGTGTCTCGCAGGACAGGATCCGACATGGATCACTTCCCTCTTACTCTCAGTAAAGGCAGCACGCTTGCTGAACGCGTTTCCAGCCCTGAACAGTCTCCAGCAAACCAAGGGCACGGTTCGCTTTTCAGAGTTCAGAATCAAGACGCATCTTCGAAACCCAGCAGCGGATGTATAGCCACAGAACTCGAGCGTAACATTAGAGAAGTCGCACCATGGACAGATGCGGATATAGCTCTCCTTCTACCGACCCCCAAAAACATGCCACCGGTCACAGATGCAGCTGCAGTATCACAAAACATGTCACAGAATAGCTTATTGCCGCACGACGGCCCCCAGTTGCACACGCGCCATGGCGGCAAAAATAGGGTGATGGACATAAACATGCCCAGCATACTAACACGAACTCCTTCAAAGTTTAAAGACTCTCGCAAATCAGTCTTTGTGAAGACGAAAAGTCCCATGGCGAAATTACTCGATGGCGCTCCCGCAGGCGAAAACAAGGAAGAAAGAGAACGGGAAGACTCCTTTGGGCCAATTCTTTACGAGCCTGACTCGCCACATGTTGGTGACGAAGACCAAGATGTAGATCAAGACGACGAAACAGAAGTTGAGCTCAAGCGACAAGGCAAACGCGATCCACTTGCGCGACGGAAGGCCATATCCTGGAATCGGGATCATAACAATGAGGATGAGGAAAGTAACGGAGGACGCTCGGTGATGTTCCCTTGCTTCCCTCAGATACCCATGATGGTACCTGAGCCCATACATGGTCGCCACATTGAGGTGGAGTTTCCCGCTCCCATTGTTCTTGACACAAAAGACGACGTGTTCTCTGGACCAGCCTTTTCGCCATTGGGAAGAATATCGACGTCGTTGCCCATTTCGCTGAAGAGACTCATTTCTCAATCTAAATTTAAAATGGCGACCAAGGACATGCATCTCAAGGCGGGTGCTGAGAAGATGGTGCAAGAGGGTGATGGGGACGGAAGGATTACATTTCGGAATCCGTTTGGTGGAGAGGGGAGTGAGGGAAATGCAGAGAGGGCGAGGAACAGGGGCAGTAGTAGTGGGGATGTGGCGCCGGATGTGATGAAGTGAGGGTTTAGTTGTGGATGATGTTCAAGACTGATGGAAGCTGGGAACGGAGGATGATGATGATGAATTATTATGTACTAGTTAGTGAGGGGGAAGGGGAGAGTTTGCGCAACTCATTAATACTACAGGCACTAAGATGAAACGAGACATTTGTACCAGGACAAGGTATGTAGGTAATATGTGATGATGTAATAACTATAGTCCGTATTAGTGACTATGCCTAGGCTATACTTACATAGTACCTAGGCACTGCAAGCCTAGGTAATAATTATTAGCTGACGGATAATGATGCATTCATTGGTATAGTTATGCTGGATTAAGCTAGACAATGACATTGATTTCCTTGCCGTTGGCCCAAGCCTCTACAGTCGCTTTCAAGATGTCACCCAGGTTGGTTAGTGTGCGTTGTGAGAACCATGCCAGATGGGGGCTCAAAGTGATGTTGAGATGCTGGGCATCATCTGCTACGAGGGGTGTGTCTTCAGGACCACCCACAGGTTCGACCTGATAGACATCTGTAGCATAGCCGGCTATTCGCTTATCCCTGAGGGCCTGGACAACCGCCGACTCATCGACTATGCCCCCACGCGCAATGTTGATCAAGACGGCGTAGGGATGCATCCTGTTCAGCTCGGGGGTGGAAATCAGGTTCCGGGTCTGGGGATTGAGGGGAAGGGCGAGCACGAGCACAGTAGCGTGTTGGAGAACATGGTCAAAGGGCACGCGGTCCTTGTTGTCGTTGTTGTCGTGGGCATTGGCAGCCTTGCGGGCAGCGATCAGGACTCGCATTCCCAAAGCGCGGGCAAGATGCGCAATGCGCTTCCCTTGCGCGCTTGTCAGCACACGCGGCACACGGACATTAGCGACATGTTTTTTTTTCACTCCATCAAGGCAACTTACCCAGTCCGCCGTAGCCGACGACGCCGAGCACCTCGTCTCTACAAGTCAAGGGGGGCTGGCCGTCTGGGAGACGCATGCACCTGTTGACGGAGCCTTTCCTTTTCCACTCGCTGGGCGATTCCCTCGTCTTGCCATGGAGCAGCACCGTGTGCCGGCGCGCCGCAAAGTACAGGCTTACAGCATGCTCTGAAACGGCGTCGAGGTTGGCGCCGGGGCAGTTTGTTACTCGAATACCGCGCGCTCTGGCGGCGGCGAGGTCGACTGGGTCGGTGCCCGTGGCGGAGACGGCAATGTAGCGCAGGCGAGGGGTGACGCTGGGGTCGAGGGTGAGAGCGTCAATCTTGACCGTGGTGACGATGATGATTGTGGCATTGTGGATGCGTGCGTGGAGGTCGTCGCGGGTTGCCGTCGAGTCGTAGGCTGTGAGGGTGTAGGTTGTGGGATGAGCAAAGGCAAAGCCGGTTGTGGGCAGGGGCTGATGCTGTTTCTCCAGGGCTACTATTTCGTGATGCATGGTGGTGGTGCTACTACATAGTATGTGCTATGTACTACGTATGTACATAGTTATGTACCGAGTATACATGCAAGTTTAGCGTAATTATGGATAACTAGACCTGGTCATGGATAATACTAGCTAATACTATATTACCTCTGAGGCTAGTTATGTGTGTACTAATCATGTAGTTTGGGTTAATATCAAAACTTAAAAAGCGCTCACTAGGCAGTTAGTTTATGCAAGTGTTACAGGAGACTTGCTTCTTTGGATGGAGAGAGAGGATAATAATTAGTTAGTTGTATGTAGTTACTCCGTATGTAGGGAGTAATAACTTTGGAGGTTTTTGCTGCGTGTCGTTTGGCTGCTTCCCAATCTGACCTTGTAGGGCGCGCGCAAAAGGCAAGAGCGACCCAGCGTAACATTAATATGTATTACTAATGAACTACCTCTCCGTACATAGCCATGTAACAAGTCGCCCTCACCACCAATGTTTCGTACTCGTTTCTGTCTGGTCCTCGAATATAATATGCTCGCCCAACCCACCATCACATACATACATACAACCATCACGAACTCATGTGCACCCTTCTCCCCTGGCCCTTTTCGCCTGCACGCGACCAGGCTGCTTCGGCGACGCCTATTGGTTTGGCCTGGTGAATGACATTGTAGCCGCAACTATGTAGTCCCGGCCGGTGATTTCGTCGGTCCTTCTCGCCAGTCTTAGTGGGGGGGAGGCCGCATAGCTTCTTCACCAAGAAACACCATTTGAACTGCCAAGCCGCAGATTTTGATTGATTTGAGATAGGCGCGGACACCGATTCATCTCAAAACCAATCAGCCGGCTCGCGGCCAAACGCGGGCTGACGTGCAGTTTGCCGCCATTCAAAAGACGCCGCCCGTCCTGCGCTTTCAGCCATGTCGTGTTACACCAGTCCTTTGCCATTGACAAACTCGTTTCCTTTCTCTGCCCGCTCCCCCCAGGTCGACCAAGACCAGGACGACGACGACGACGACGACGATACATTGCCTCTCATGTCCGACTACCGCTATGGCACTCAGTCGGATGCATACGCTGCCGAGCATGACCTTCACCAGCGACCAGTAACCGAGAAAAAGCTGCGCGGAATGAGTTTGGGCAAGACCACCATCTCTCCAGAGCTGGGCGGTCCTAATGATGCCGACGACCTGCTGCAGGCTATGGGCTACAAGTCTGAGCTGGTGCGATCGCGATCTACCTTTCAAGTCGCTTTCATGTCTTTTGTCCTGGCTTCTGTCCCGTATGGACTGGCAACCACCTTGTACTATCCCATTGCATGCGCTGGGCCTGTGGGCATCATTTGGGGCTGGCTTGCCGTATCCTTGATCATTCTCTGCGTCGCTGCTTCTCTTGGCGAGATTACCAGCGTCTACCCAACTAGTGGAGGTGTTTACTACCAAACCTTTATGCTTGCGCCGCCTTCGTATCGCAAGATTGCATCCTGGATCTGTGGCTGGGCTTTTGTAGTCGGAAACATTACCATTACCCTCGCTGTCAACTTTGCCTCTGCACTGTTCTTGGGGGCGTGCATTAATGTCTTTACCAACTCTGCTGGAGAGGCCATTTTTGCTGGTAAAGACTGGCAGACGTACCTCATCTTCTTCGCCATCACCCTCCTGTGCAACTTTGTGTCATCTTGCGGAAACCGCTGGCTGCCACTCCTCGATGTGAGCTACTATACTACCTGTGTCTGCTGCTATATGTGTTGCTTACTACGAGTCAGACGTTTGCCATTTTCTGGACCTTTGCTGGCGTCCTTGCCATTATTGTATGCGTCCTTGCCATTGCGAAAAATGGCCGCCACAGCGCCCACTACGTCTTCACCGAATTTGACCCCTCCAACTCTGGATGGGTGCCTGGGTGGTCTTTCTGTGTTGGACTACTCCATGCAGCCTATGCGACTTCGTCAACGGGAATGATCATCTCGTGAGCCTACCTTTTCTTTTACCAGAGCGACAAGTAATTATTATGCCCATGCCACTGCCTCAACATGCCCTTCCGCCCATGCAACCAATCCCCACGCGACAATAAACACCAAGAGGTATCCAGAGCGACTCCCTGCCCCACGTTATTAATTTTGCCCTAGATCTGTAATTCATCTTTTATGTTTGTTTGTTTGTTTGTTTGTTTGTTTGCTAACTTTGTTCGTAGGATGTGTGAAGAAGTACAGCACCCTGCTACACAGGTCCCCAAGGCCTTGGTCGGCACCGTTGCCCTGAACACCATCTGCGGTCTCGTGTTCCTCATTCCCCTGGTCTTCGTTTTGCCCAATCAGGCAAAATTATTCGCCCTGGTTTCTGGTCAGCCTGTGCCAACCATCATCGTAGACGCGGTTGGCTCGCCTGGTGCCGCCATCGCTTTGCTGATGCCACTCCTGGTCCTTGGAATCATGTGTGGTATTGGGTGCACCACAGCCGCTTCCCGAGCTACCTGGGCATTCGCTCGTGACGGCGCCATTCCGGGCTTCAAGTGGTGGAAGGTCATCAACACCAAGTTGGACGTTCCTCTTAACGCCATGATGCTTAGTATGGCTGTACAGCTTGTTCTTGGTCTCATTTACTTTGGAGCCCCCGTTGCCTTCAACGCCTTTTCTGGTGTTGGTGTCATTTGCTTGACTACGAGCTACGCCATTCCCATCCTCATTTCGCTCATTCGCGGCCGATCGCAGATTAGTGCTGGAAATTTTCATCTTGGACCCTTTGGTGCATTCTGCAATGTCGTTGCATTGCGTAAGTCTTCTCCTTTGAATCAGTACAACTGATGACAATGACACTGATTCTTGATTCTAGTATGGTCTGCACTTGCCATTCCCCTCTTCTCCATGCCAACTGCTCTCCCCGTCACTCCTACTACCATGAACTACGCTTCCGTCGTCTTTGCAGCCTTCTTTTTCGTGGCCACTGCCTGGTACTTTGCATGGGGCAAGAAGAACTATGAAGGCCCGCCCACGCACGACGACTCTGTTCTCGAAGCTCGCCGAGCAAGCATTACTAGCCACCAAAGTAAATAAGCATTACTTGTGGATGTAATTGATTTGATGTACATATGTATAGAGTGTTTTGACGTTTGTATATAATGCTACTACTATTCTATTATTCTGTGGAAACTTATCCACAAACTTCCAAAGTTTGTGATGGCCGGTAGTACTGATCAGTACGGAAAAGCAAAAGTCAAAAAAAAAAAAATAATCTGATGTTCTATTTGGGTCTATTCTCCCTGGCAATCGAACAAGAGAGAGGATATACTTAAATATAATATCGGGGGGGATTTATTTTTTGGCTTTTGCTTTTCCGTATTAATCCGTATTACCGGCGGTTGTAGATGGGATGATGTTTGTAGATAATTCCACTAGCAATTATATAGGCTTAATTGAGTAAGAAAAGTAGCCAATAATAAAGAGTTCAACCCCCTCTATATTTTTAGAGAATGCGTTTGAAAAAAAAAATGGGTCCTGGTCCAGCTTAGATGACCAGAATTCTAGTAGACGAGCTGGATCCTATATTTAAAGGAGGTTTTAAAGCCAGGGGTTCCCGAGGTCGTTGGCGAGTTCACTTTCTTGATAGTCAATTCAAACGAGTTCAAACAGTATCAATTCCTAATCCTGTTTACACTCTACTGCTGCCTTCGCCCATCTAGTATTAGATTAGGAAACCGCACTCCACTCAACAGCACACTACTTTGTCATTCTCTACGCAGTAAGCCAATAAGTCCTCTGGTGACTTGGATATTCGATTAAGAATATCTTTACCATTCACAATTGTGCCAAATACATCTCAGTCAAGATACAGAAGGCGTCGAAGAAGGCTTATGAGCGCCTTGAAACCGGCCTTTGGGCTTTGTACAGGGGGGCCAATTCCCAATCTTCTTGCTCCAGTGCCGAGTCTATTCATTGCTGCAAGCTTGATGGACCCCAACAACTATACCACGAGTTATTTCTGGAGTACTGGGTATCGTATCTGCGCTCCGACGTGACCCAGCCATTGCTTCGTACATGGATGGTTTCTTTGCTTGGGTAGCTCAGACGGCGGATTGCATGTTTGAATGGATTTTAGCTTGCTTCGGAGCCCTTCCACTCTCCCTTTATGCGAATATTGTCCACAGTCGCCACCACCATTCCATTTCAAAGCCTCTTTGGAAAGGGCTCTTTAGCGACTTCCAGGATGTTGGGTTACGGGGCTCCGTGTCGTCATTGCTGTCATTGCCACGCTCACCACAATTTCTACGCCAATACTAGTTACCTAGCCATAAAAAAAAAAGTTCTCATCTCAACCGTGGTTCAAATCATCAACAAAATAAAGTCCCGACTCTCACCCGCTCGAACATGTATAAAGCACCACCCCGCCCTCGCTTTACAACTCAAGGCGCTTCGAATCGTAACAAGTGTTCCTGGGGGAATGATCAATGATGATGATACGTGGATGACAATGTGTCTACAACGAATTAAACCAAGGTCTCAAAAGAATGAAGATAGCCCGTGGAGATTGCGCGGTGTTAGCAAGAGCTATGCAAGACGACTTTTATGGCCAGAATTGTTATTTTCATCGCTGGCCGAAGCCTCAGGTCGTAGCAAACGTTCCTAAAGGAACGCCTTCACTCCACCCGTCTTTGATAGTATCCTCAACTTGCATCCCCATGCAGAATACATATCGAACTTTGGTGTTTTTGGTTCGAGGCAAGGAGCAAGTGTGGTGGTCAGCAGGTGCATTGGATAGCGGTATCATAATCGAAACGGGATAGCCAGACTTTTCTGGTGTTGGCAAGGCGGCATAGGAGAAGGAGTGACAAAAGTGAGAAGAGATATTGTGAAGATCCAAGAGGAAAATCCAAAGACTGGTTGGATGATTAAAGATGGGGGAGAGTAGGGGAAATGCAGTGCTATATACTAGAAGTTTGTCGCACACACTTTCCTCCAACATATCATTCTTCCTTATACATTGGTATTATTTCGTTTGCCAGGAAGGCTTGCATTAGAAAGATGCGATGTATACTGTTAGTATTGGCAAGGACGTTGACATTCCAGAAAGTGGTTTTTGGTTACCTGGGAGCGAGGAATATATAAAGAAGGTAAGCGCTGATAAGTAGCATGAAGGGACAAGAGGGAAATGAGATCTGTGCCACCAAGAGCAAGTGCGCGCGGTGTTTTTCTTCAAGCTGAACATCCGGTCAAGAATATGCCTAGAAGGGTTTATGATTTTCCAAGATGGCGTTGAGATTGTGCTCTTTACTATTTTGGGATATCAGACCTAATGATATTATGGTTAAGAATAGTTGTATGATAGAAGTTATTGACCAGAAGTTAGCAGGTTGTATCTATAACGTGTTACTAGTAATCAGGCTTTGTATTTACCAGGTGTTCCTACGGAGAGGTAGCAAATCCTAGTACATTTCTAAAGTAGAATAACCATGTCCAAGCCTTGAAAAAGAGCCAGATACGACGTGTAACGTAGGACTTATACTTAGGGATGAAGGTAGACTTAGGTAGCTAAATTATAAATCTATAAGAGTATGGACTTCTTTGAGTAGTTACGTAGTTAACTATCTTAGCTACCTACGTGGCGCGTAGTCCCTGACTAGCTTTTGAGTCTTGCAGTCGTCTTGCGAGATACAGCGTCTTCGCACGTCGGTTTGCATCCCTGAAGTGTCAACTTTGACTCCATCGATACGATCAGCAGATTTGAGGGTTAGGATTGGAGGAATTCAGATTTTGTAGTTCCCGAAACTCAATCTGACTAAAGACTGCGAGCGAGCGCGCGACCCAAGAGTACGGGTTCGAAATATGCAAACAGGTAAATAAGGGTTTAAACTTTAAAGCAGCTTAGGCCGATTCTAGTTTGTAATATTATTAGATCATAAGACCGAATTGAAGAGGCTCTTGGCTACAAACAGGAAAATCCTTTTCGAAGTAAATTGTCATGCTATCTTGAGGGCCAAGTAGCATTTGTTAATACTGCCCATTTCCATACAGCAGGGATTCAAAACGTGGCAAACTTGGGTGAGCGAACAGTAAGCATTATTAACGTGTGATAATATCTGGCTTTAGGTAGTTATGTATGGAGTAATGATTTACCTACTCCATGTTCATAGATTCGCAGGGACTTCAATACCTAAGGCTCGTTGCCAACATACGAAGGTGAGTGGCCAGTTAGTAACGCAATGTGCAGTACCTACACCAAAAACATGATGATGGCTGAGACTCTGCTCAGGCCTGTTTATTACGATACTAATGGCTTTGCACAAAGCATTTGATAAGTGGGACATGTGCTGCATCCCCGGAGTGAACGTTAAGCAGCGGTAGATACTCCGTAAAACATCACGGATGGCGTTTACTAGTACATAGTAATGGTGCAATACGGGCACTACGTCTTAGAGAACCGTGCTGTTCCAAGGTTGTTTCGCTTATGGCTTACGGGCCAAGTGAATGTCTGTTGCGAATATCTGCGTGCGAATTACTGCGACGGTTTTTAGTACTGAATTTCTCGCTGTCAAATCATATTTACCGTTGGGTATTATGGTATTGCAAGATGCATAGGTAGTTGTTAAGTTGGTGGCGTAGTTAGTGGCGCCTCCGAGGGTAATGCTTGTGTGCAGCACCTGCAACCAACACTCGATATTACACTAAACCGTAATTCGCATTCAGTCCGCTTGCAGTGAGACCAACCCACCGGGAACAATACTACATGGTAATCCTTGGACCTTGCCACGACAACCTAATGAACCCCCGGGTATTTAGCCTCGGCCGGATAACCCCCTGGGGTGCGGGGATGGGGTAGTTAAGCTAGTTCGAAGTAATGAACAAAGTTTTTGTCCATCTGCGGTACGAGATCTTGCGTAGCCGAGTATGGTTAACTTTAATACCTAGGTGGTTGCCAAATCCACAGATGGCTTGGACAAGAAACAGCCACCTACACACGCAGCCATTCTTACTGGCCCTGAGGAACGCCTCGTCCAGGGCATCAGCAGACGATAACCAGGTATTGACGGTCAAATCGCCGGTGTGCCATGTAAGACGGCTGGCAAGATGTGTTCTGTGATTGATGGAATCATTGGCGTCAACTCGGCGAATCCTGCGATGTACCCCCTTGGGTAGTACTTGGGTAGATATATAATAACCGTCGGCGGGAGTGCGACTAAAAGAGAGTTGTCTCGTCGACCACGGTCATTTGTTTTGTCTACTTTTCTTTCGCCACACTTTGGTCGTCTCGACCAATATCAGCGAACATGAGTAACGCTATCGAGAAATCAGACGGCAACCATGTCGAGAGAGTAATCACTCCAGTGGACGATGTCGCCAATCTTGACGAGAACGCGAAACTCGCCGCGTACAAGGCAGCTGCCATCGAGGCAGAGACTGCCGAGCATGCCATGAGTGTGCCAGAGGCTGTTAGGCAGTACCCTATGGCTGCATTGTGGGCGCTTATCATGTCCTGTACTATCGTCAGTTACGTTTTTTTATGAGGGAAATCCTTCAGGGAAAGACTGCAGCTAATATCATATTCAGATTATGGAGTCCTATTGTGTCTTCCTCATGGGCAATTTCATCCCCCTACCTGCTTTCGCAAACGACTACGGTGTTCTTGATACGGAGAAGAACAAACACGTCATTGTCGCCAGTTGGCAGTCTGCTCTTCAAATGGGTGGACCATTGGGTGCAATTATCGGTGTCTTCCTAGCGGGTCCCATCACCAGCCGGATTGGTTATCGTTGGTCGACTATCGCTGGCCTCATGTTGTTGAATGCGTTCATCTTCATCTTCTACTTTGCCAAATCGCTACCAATCATGTTCCTGTCTCAGCTTCTCGAGGGCATTCCATGGGGTATTTTCATCGCCAATGCACCAGCATATTGCAGCGAGATCACACCAATTCAGCTACGAGCTCCTGCTACCCAGATGTTACAAATGTTTTGGGCAATTGGTGCCATTATCGTGACGGGCGTCACCTACAAATATAACAGTAGGCTCGATGATGCCGCTTATAGGTACATATCCTTCTGTTGCTTGAGCAATTTCTTCGCTAACAGGAAGGCAGAATCCCCATTGCGCTCCAATGGATGTTCCCTACCCCTCTTGCTATTCTCCTCTACATTGCGCCAGAGTCTCCCTGGTGGTTGGTTCGCAAGGGACGTCTCGCAGAAGCAGAAGTTGCAGCTGGACGCTTGGGCCGCAAATCGACACTGAATCAGAGCGAGGCTGTTGCTATGATGCGCCGTACAATTGAACTCGAGAAATCAGTCAAGGACCCCAGTTACCTAGAATTATTCAAGGGCACTGACCGCTACCGCACACTCATTGTGTGCGGTGTTTACGCGGCACAAAATCTTACGGGTAACCTTATCGCCAATCAGGCCGTGTACTTCTTCGAGCGTAAGTTATTGTCCTGCCATCTTCAAAACCCATATGCTAAATTTCCACAGAGGCTGGTGTTTCGGTCAATACTGCGTTCGCTTTGGGTCTTATCACCTCAGCCCTCCAGTGGATTTTTGTCATGCTCTCCTGGATCCTCACCTCATATCTTGGCCGACGAACCATCTACGTTTGGGGTTCTCTTATTAATGTGATCTTTCTGATTGCCCTCGGTGTAGCAGCTTCTGTTGGAGCATCAACCGCAGCCTCCCTAGCCCAGGCGTCCTTGGGTCTCATTGTTTCTGTACTGTTCACTTTGGGCCCTGCGCCTGCCTCCTGGGTGATTATTGGTGAGACTTCCTCTATCCGCCTCAGGCCCTTGACAACCGGTATTGGACGTGCTTCATACTATATTATCAATATTCCTTGCATTTTCCTCGCAAGCTACATGCTCAACCCTAAGGTAAGATCTCCTTAATTCTGTCTCGCAGTGAGCAGTTACTAACCAATAATAGGAGGCAAATCTTGGCGGCAAGTGCGGCTACGTCTGGGGTGGAACCGGTTTCGTTTGCTTCCTCTTGGCATACCTTTATATTCCTGAGATGAAGAACCGATCTTACCGCGAGATTGACATCCTGTTCAAGCGCAAAGTTCCAGCTCGTCAATGGAAGAAGACTGTCGTCGATATGAACGACGACGAGTAGATGGAAACGTTAAGGCAATTGAACTTTTTATAACCCAGAGCAAAGCATTCATGCGTGCTTGGTATTGTTCGTAGCTTGGAATCCAAGTTTGTATTGTCTTTGTGCGTCACTGTTCTTTTGGAGCCAGGAAGAGACAGCAAAATGAATCTTCGCAGCTTATCAAAGCAAAACCTCTTAAATAACCGTTTTAAAAAATGTTGATAATTACAGCCCTTATTATCAGACATGTTGAATTCAGCCCACATGGATGGCCTAATTACGTTTTTCTGCATCTTCGTGTCAATTCATCCGCTTATCTGATCTTATAACATGAAAATGTTAAGCTTTCGATTAAGGAATCTATCACAGAAGCGACTTCCCTCTTCTATCGCCGTGTTAAGCGCTCTTTCCCTCCGTAGGAAGCATTTTAGTCGATGAAAAGAGCATTCAACACTGAAAGTGCGACCTTGAATACTGTAATTAGCCTTCTGACCAAGATGTCTTGTCGTAGCTCGCAGCGATCAAGATGAGGGAGGAATGAAGGTCTAGAACCATTGAGAGTGCCGTAGAGCTAGTCCTATGGTGACAGATTCGTTGCAGGGATCAGGTACGGTGAAGCCAAGCAATAATAGCCGAGTGATTCATTACTATCAGTCGGTGAAGCTAAGCATGTACGCTAAGAGGCGATGTCGAAGTCATGTTGTTGCTCAGGCAGGGATAAGAGTGAGCGAACGTCACATCGGATAATTTAAAATGCCAGTTTTCCGTAGAATATTTCAGAATAAGCATTATACAAGTCATCTAAAAATAATAGCCATATCTCACTCAATAACTCCTCATGTGACATCTCTCAAGCCATTTGCGATATCAGCATTTCCAAAAGAGCTCAGTTCTACTCTACCTGTTCATCAAATTTTACTTTAGCGATTCGTCACCAAGTATATAACTGCTCAGATTCTCTCGTACAATGTCTTGCACTTTGTGTTAATCATCGTATTTGGGCTCGGATTCTTCAAGCGAGTAAGATCATTTACCAGGAAAACTTTCCGAGGTTAGCTATCCAATACGTAGAGAATCTTCATGAGGCAATTAATAAGTGGGTATCAAAGACATGTCGCCAGAAACTTGAGAGTGCAGCTCTCTAATAATTTGGAGGCCATCACCCACTCTACCACAGGACTGGCTGCAGTCCCCGTCCGCCTTGCTCTCTAATAAAGTATTTGCGGGTATCTTCACCTTACTAGCCCCGCTGGAGTTCAGGTCTAAGCAGGTCCGCCGAATCTACCTACTTCAGCCACGAGCTCTTTGAGATCAAAGGCGCGTTATACACCAGATTCAGACCATTCGGCCGCAAAAACTTGTCTTGCACACTATCCATTAGGTCCCGAGGGTATCCCAAGTCCTCCGTCGTACAATAAAATTAATCTAGCGAAAACTGTATTTTGATTTTTTGTGACGGCGCACCCCATTAACCTCAATTTGTCCAAAAGAGGACCAGCTCTCTCTGTGTGCATTGTTGGTGTTGGAGTTCCAGGCAGGTTTTTTCAAACTTGGTCCCAGCACGCTAGAGTCTGAGGACAAGAATTGTAGAGGACGTTTCATCTACCATCGCGATAGCCCTAAGAATTTCGAGATTTGGAAACAGTGTAGCGTCAAAGAAGAGGGTGCTTCCACGAGTGGAGAGATAACCGATATCAAATATCAAAAATCCCTAGTTATTTGAAAGTAGTGTTTAGCGATACCTAATTACACAACTAATGATCCAAGCCTTTTTTGTTCCAAGCATCTCCAACTTGCTTCTTGAGGAAATATAAAAATTATCTTCGCTTACTACCTGATACTTCAGCTGTAAGAGTACCTACCTGCTTGCTTTACCAAAGGTTTGGCTCTGGTGGTTGTTGTGAGTAGGTTTAGTTACGTGAGCAAGCACAAAGTGTACGACGTAGCATGGAAGCAGATTGATCAAGCTGCCGAAAGAGCAGCTGAAATGGCGTTCTATAAGCGGGATAGCTAGCGCTACTACTACCTGAATCTGGGAACGTAAACAACAAGTTAGGCTAGAATATCATGCATTCGCGTGGCGTAGCATTACATATCACATATCACATGACATATCAAGGCACTCTCGCACCGGAAATGCCAAGGCTTACAGGCTCGACATCTGCCTCATCCAGGTACAGCCTCATAAGCAGACTCGTATGCGGCACAGCAAAATGTTATTGTTAAGCCTACTAGAGTACCCGATTACGCGCCGTTCCCATCAAACAACCTCGTAGGTCTCGCAATTAGTACCTAGGTACCTATATTAGTGACCGCCGCAGGGGAGAGGCGCGTGAGTCGTTCAGATTCCTGTCAGCGAGCGGCAGCCACCTGGGCAACTTTGGAATTTCCCCTTTCGGGTAATCTGCTAGTCTGATTAATGCTATTATCAGATCAACTATGCAGAAAGGAAAGTACGCGATGACGGTTCAGTGCTCAGCTATATCATTCCTAGACGGTCTGATCGTCTTTGCTTCTATTCCCTGTCTTAGCTTGTTTCATAATGTCGCTCATTCTTACATAGCTATTGCGTTGCCTTTTTTCTTTTTTCTCTTCTTTCCTCTGTCTGTTAGCTGGGACACTATGATTCTCCCGATTTCATCGAAATTTCCCAAGATTTTCAATTGCTACACTTTCCTTGCTGTATGCGCCATTCTCATATGCTACGAAATATGGACCTTCAGGGATAGCGCCATGTTTACTATCCCTAAGGCGTTGCGCCCAATATACGGCCGCCCACTCCAAGATCGACCGGCTCAAGAAGAACAAGGCATTCCGAAGATACTCTGGTACAAGTTGGGACCGTCTGGCCTCAGTGAAGACACAAAACGCTGGACAGATAGCTGCATCAAGGCCAACCCCCATTATCGCGCCGAGTTCATGACCGACGATAACGACGACGATTGGGTTCGGGACAAGTTCGCATCTCGCCCTGATATAGTCGAAGCATACACCAAATTAAAAGTCCCCATTTTCAAGGCTGATATCCTTCGTTATTTGCTATTGTTCCACCAAGGCGGCATATGGTCTGATTTAGACGTCTCCTGCGAGGGAGTACCCATCGACGAATGGGTACCTGTCGAATACAAAGCTGATGCGGGTCTTGTAGTTGGTTGGGAGTTTGACATTGGCTGGGAAGGCGAGTTTATTCGCCAACTGACGAGCTGGACCATCATGGCAAAGCCAAAATCACCGCATATGATGCAGGTCGTCGATGACATTCTTTCCACTCTACATGAGAAGACGCACAGAGGCAATTTTACAATCGAAGAAGCTACACGAGACAACATCGGGGATGTCGTCGACTTCTCTGGACCCAGACGGTTGACTTACAGCATATACACGAGTCTTGGGAAGCAGCTCAACCGAACAGTCGGCGTAGATGACATGAAGGAGATTTATCAACCGAAGCTAATTGGCGATGTACTTGTAATGCCAGGAAGGTCATTTGCCGCCTCTGTAAACAATTACAAACCAGAAGACGAGCCTTGGCTACCACCCCAGCTGATTAGCCACCACTATGCAGGCACCTGGAAGAACGATCGTGGAGGCGAATGAGCTCGGTTCTCCCATGCTTGCTGCATCGCATGGAACCCAGTCATCCTTCCATGAGACTCACGGCGCTACATGTCGAAGATGTCGGGCATCTCTCACGGGTCACTTGGCGAACAATGTTGCGCCTCTCGCCACTTCCAAGGTTAAAGGAGAACAAAGCATCAAGTGTCTTCAGCAGCGCTGCCGATTGGCACCGCATGCTCGTTGACCCCCGTCTTGCGCAAATGACGCCTAGGTAGCTTGTATTTCTATTGCTGAGGATGGTTCAGGCAACGAAGTCGAGTACTCAGGTCAGCGAGCCTGATTTGATTGACCTGCTTCGTTAACTATAGCAAGGTACCCTAGATTTTTGTCATTGCTCGATAGGTACTTCAACGGAACAAACCCCACAACGAAAGCCGATCTCCACACCGCAAAGCATCGAACCATAGTCAGCGGTTCCTTCTCATAGATTTTGTGAATATTTTCTGCAGGGTCCATTGTTTTTTTCTTGGAGAAATATGCAGCTGGCTGCATCAGTCTCTCTTCAGTTCTGCTATAGGAGCACTACAGCAGTAAGATACCCAGGGGCCGACGTAAAGCCGGGTGATTGGGGCGATGTTGTAGCATTGGCACAAAATCACAAACGACGCTTAACCAGGCGAAACGCCTTGTTCAGAATACTCTTTAGAATTTGGGACTTATCTTTTCATCTTGAGACTACCAAAGGTACCCTTCACTGATGTAATCAGAACACCTCCCTATAGCAAATAGCGCCACGTTCAGACAGAAGACTCTATTCAGAGTGCAATTTTCGAATGAGGTCAAATCGTAGACGGACAAGTCAATGCATTTTCGATTTTGCGAGGTGGTATGTATCAGCTCACTGTATGGGTCTACAATGTGTTCGCAACGAGTCATTTTCAATTAGGGAAGTATTTAGGTAACTTAAACCAATGCACAAAGAATAGCGAAACATGCGTCTTCTCAACCCGCGAACCAAAACCAATACGCAGAATACCATACCTAGTGCCGAAGAAAAGGATATCCTTTCCCTCTCCCGAACTCATCAACCAACTTCAATCGATACCTTCAAATCGTCCCTTGCCTTCCTTCCTCTCCCAATGGCAAGTGGTTCACCCGCTCATCCCAAACACTCCTATACACCATGCGATACGCCCACAGTGCAAACAATGACCCGGCCACCGCGCCGAAAATAACATCGGCGGGATGATGCCACATATCTCGTACCTTGCTAGCTGCCAGAATGACAGCAATGACAAGTGGAAGAACGAAAAGGACGAACTTCCAATGGTGCGTACGCCGATGCAATCCAATATGCGGAAAAGGGGAAGACGAATGGTAAATTTCTCGTAACCCTCTCCTACTTGCTAAGATTTTGAAGTGCGCGTTTAGGTACAAGGCGAGGAAGCCAAAGCCTGCAAAGGCGGCGCAAGCGTGGCCACTAGGAAAACTCATTTGCACTTCCTTGAGTTGCGCCTTATCTAGGTGTGGGCAAATCTGCGATGGAGTGAAGAACTGCAATGCTTCGGTCGGGGGTGTGCTGGGCTCGCAGACGCTGAGGAAGTGAGGACGGAGACCGCCGATGAATACTTTGATAAGAGACTGGAAAAGAGTAGCGGTGGAGAGGGCGTATCCTAGGCCGATGAGCTTTGCGGAGAGTGCATTAGTGTATTGTAGGCATTGTATGCCAGAAGAGGGGAAAGGGGATATATTCAGGATTCTTACAGCAGCATTTGCGTCTTCAAAACTTCTCGTTCCCCAAAGCGAAATCTTTAGAATGGGACTTCTGTTAGCTAATCACCTTGTCTTGTCTTCCGCGTTTTTGAAATCATGACTTACGACACCCATGACTAAAGCTGGACCGGCAAAGCTCACAATGCCACTGACTATGGTGGAAACATACTCTGGTATGTAAGGCTGGCTGTGCTTCATGCCCCAGGTGCTTTTTCTCACACCCTCGTAGTATGGGAAGTAACGAGGCATGATTGGTGGGACATAGATATAGAGTAGAAGGGCAGTTGTGAGGCAGAGCAATTGCGTGAATATGTCGTACCAGTCCCGGCGGAGGAAGGTGAGGAAGTGGGGATGATCGTAGAAACCTGGAATGAAAGCATGGCGGCGGCGGCGGCGAGGTGATGAGATCGCAGTCTCGAGATCAGCACGGTCAGGGCGAGATCCGATTGAATTCGGACGGATATTTGACGGTGGTGACTGATATTCGTTTGGAGGCGGAGTTGGTGGCTGTTTGCTGTTCAGTGTCATGATACCTAAGCTGACGATGATACTAATGGCTGTATCAATAATGCTGCTTGGTAAGGAACAACGTCGAGTGTTGAGGCTTTTTTGTGAGGATATAGTTACTGGGCGTACCATGAGATATGAGCAGTCGCGGTTGGGTGTTGAAGCCTACCTGAGTGAAGGTTAGAGTAGGCGCGAACGGGTACTTGCTCTTAAGGTTGGTTGAGCTCTCATTTCCACTCGCAGATCCAGGATCCCAAATTTCAAGTCTGAGACTATATGATTCATTATCCTTTTGAGCACAGCATATGCTTTAATCACTAATTAAGGAGGTCTTAATTTCTGTTGCGGCGGCTCGATAACTTGCATATACTGTTGATAGTACGTCGATATTTATGGGTGCTCAACAGTCTTGTCCCGTCGATTCAACACGAGAAATCATACACAAAAATTGGTACGAACAATGTATAATTACACGTTGTATATTGATTCTATTATCGTGCACGGACTCAGCTATTCCTTAACGATCCTATCATCCTCTGAAATTGGCGCACTTGGTTCTTGGCCCGTCATGGCTTCTAGGACCTCGAGGCCCATATCGGCACGTGGGCCAGTAAAGTTCTTTCGCCCATCTAAGAACCATTGAACAGTGCTAATGATCAAAATTATACCGAATGCAACGACACAATAATCTGAGGCAATTAGAACATGGATCATAAGACATTGTTAGTACTTACTCATGTTGGATGCGGTGACAGGTAGCGTTGGTGGGAACAGAAACAATACGGTAGTGATAATAGTATATGCGAGACCTAGCAGGTTTGCAAACCAACCAACTGCAGACGGTAATTCAAAAGCGCGTGGTGGAAGCATTTTGCGACCTCGGCAGACGTTGATGGCAATAGGAATCGCGTAGCTCACGCCGAGGGCAACGACAGAAGCAGCAATGAGGGCGTTGAAAGCACTGCTCGAGCCTATCAAGATCAATCCAAACAGAATGGCTAAACTGGCAGCTAGAATGAGAGCATGTAGAGGTTGACCCAGTCGCGGGTGGACTTTTGCGAAGAACTTGGACCAGGGTAGACCGCCGTCTCGAGCGAAAGCGTATGTCATGCGGGAGGAGGTAGTCAGGATAGCAATTTCTGCGAATAGAATGCAAATCAAGGGAAACATGAGAAGGCAGACAGCCCCAGCCCTACTTTTAGTTGCAGTGTCTAGAATATGCAGAAGGGGTCCGGCTTTCGAGGAAATGATTGCTTCGGAATCTCCCCCAGAAACAAAGAGCAGGACCATGAGGAATATAAACCCGGTAAAAGTTCCAATGCAAACGCAATAAATCATGATTTTCGGCCCTTGCACGGAAGCATCTGGTATCTCTTCAATCATGTGGGCAACTGCATCGTAACCAGTGATGCCAAAGCCGCCTTGTAGCAGACCAAGGAGCCATGCGATGCCATCGGGCCACCCAGTCTGATTGATAAAATTGGTAAAGACAAATTTGGCAGAAGCGTAGTCGGGTGAGGAACAGGCTAAAACCGTAATGCAAATGAGGACGAATCCACCGATAGACCAGATAAAAGCTGTTCGGTTGACATATGGAAGGAGACGGTTCAAGAAAGCCTACAGGGACGGATCCAGAGATTAGCCTTTGTTTTTTTATGTTCTCAAATTCAGTGCCACCCACATTTACGAAGAAAGCAATCAATATCCAAGCCGCGTATATCAGCCACACTTGGTAAGGTTTGAGGGTAAAATCAGGATGAAAGAGCAGGATCACTCCAGAGATGAGTTGAGATGCGAGAAGTCCACCAGATGTTGTGAGGGCAATCCAGCCAGACACATTGATCCACCCTGTGATCCAGGAAGCAAGCGGAACCCAACGCTTTGGAGTTATGACTGCAACCCAATGGTACTGTCCGCCAGCAGTTGGGTAAGCAGACAAGAATTCTGCAAGCGATGCAGCCAAAGCTAGATTACATAGTCCAGCTGTAAGCAGTCCCCAAATGACACTAGTGGATCCGCCAGAAGGTAAGGCCAACCCCAGAGACGATGAAAGAGCGGTCCAAGAATTTAGAATTGCAAAAGCGAGCCCTAACATGGAAAGTAAGCTGAAGTTACGCTGCAGTTCGCCCTTGTGCCCGAGAGCACGAAGCTGGGCTTCGTCGTCCAGCTGAACATCTGGTTTCATAATGACGCGTCAACAAATACCTAGCGTCCCCTCGAACGCGCGAAGGGATTAAAGGAAGAGAAAGACGAGAAACATATACCTATCGAAAGAAGGTGACCAGCTGAAGTATCACAATGCGCCAGCACTTGCAAGGTTAGCTCAGTCCGGAACCTCCGCATCACAAGCCCCGATGATGATGCTTTTTTCTTCCAAAGCAGGATGTCTGACAGGCATGTATGCAGTTAGACATGATCGGTCAAGAGCTTCACGAAGCTTGACTGTCATAAGATACATAGTAAGCTGCACTTTGAGATCATTGAGAGGGAGCGTCCAATCAGATCCATGGATGACCCAGTTGCTGTTATCTATCGGCGTAACGACGCGCCTCTTAACTAGGCTGGCGGCTAACTACGTGAATACGAGCAAGTGGTGCCACTGTCGATGGGTTAATAAGTACTACCTTAGCTAAGCGTCTAGGGCGTATCTAAAGGCGGAGACCTCGGGAGCAGAAAAGAACGTTAGATTCACCAAGTATATAAAGACAGGGTCTCCAAGCTAAAACCATATCAAGGATTAATCAATAAAAGAGCCATACCTAGGTATTGATCGCGATATCTTAATTTATCCAACCTTAGCCAGGTAACGGGTATGTAGGTATCAAATAGAAAGTCAACATGTGTTCTACTGGAAAACGTTATTCAAACCCCCTTCTAATAGTAAAATTTCTTCCCCATATTATGTATAGTTAGTAGGGAATATCTTATAATGATATTTATATCGCCGCTATTATTGCAGGTGAAGTACCTAGGCAAAAAAGCATATAGGTCACATGATAAGACGTTAGTTTGTTAGCAATAAATTTGAGATTGGCACCGAGTAGTTTATATCTTCGAAGCCTGAAGGATTAAAACTGCGATAAATCAACCCGATATATTATGGCTCTGATAAACAAAAGATGAATCCATAACTATCCATGGATGGCTTCTCAACACGGCACTGGTATAAGTATCGCTATATGCCTATACTAGTACCGCGCCACTTAAGACGGCGTTTTCAAATATTAAGTGGAGAGCTGGCCCGAAGTAATCCACTCTAACAGCAGGCAGATGGAGTCACGGCCAATATGTTGATATGCACATGGTAGAAATTGTCCTTTGCCACAAAGGAAGCTTCCCTATGCGGTTAGCGTATTCTGCGAACCCTAGCGACTTTCATCACACGTGTGATTACCACTGGTTGTGTGGATGTGTCGCGACATTCAAGTACATTTAGGTACTATTTTACCTCTGCACAGTTTTTTCCCACCTTCCTATGTTGATCAGCACGTTGAGTGTATAAAGCCTGGCATGTATTCCTCACACTACCCTTTTGAAGTTCTCTTCATGACCTGTCGCAGATATCAATTGCCATCACATGATGACACGAGCATGGGGTACACGGCGCGGCAACTGCTCGCAAGAATATACACCTTTGCCGTTGAGCGAGAAAGGGCTTTCATTGCCACTGAAAACGCATGAAACCCGTCAGCCCAGGCGTAGCCTGCTAGGCCTGGCGACATGCGTAGGAGGTGCTCTTCTCGCCCTATACGTGCTGATAGGGTATGCTCAAGCACGCGTCGTTCTACCAGGCTCGAAATTGATAATGCGCAGCTCTTCTACCACCCAAACAAATACATCATGCGACACCGTCGCTGAAGGCTACCACTGCAAGCCCAAGACGATGCACTTTCTCGGACAGTATTCACCTTGGTTTCCAGTACCCTCGGAACTCGATATTGCACCTCCCAGTGGATGCAAAGCCACATTTGCAAACGTCCTCTCTCGTCATGGCGGCCGATTTCCTACCCTGAACAAGTCCTTAGCCTACGCCATGCTCATCGCCAAGATACACAATACCAGCACGTCATACCCAGGCGACTTTGGGTTTTTGAAGGACTATGAATACCAACTCGGTGCGGATTCGTTGACAGTAGCTGGTCAGCAAGAAATGGTTTACTCGGGCATGCAGTTCTTCAACCGCTACACGGCGCTTGCCAAAAAATACACCCCGTTCGTCCGCTCTTCATCGCAACAGCGCGTAGTTGAATCAGCCCAGAAGTGGCTTTTAGGTCTTGCTGAGTCTCTCGATACGCAACCCCAACAAATCAACGTGATAATTCCAGAAAGCTCAAGCGAAAACAACACACTGTCCCACGAATCCTGCCCAGCTGCCGATGAAAAGCCAGTCGATGATGTTGGACACAAGGCCATGAAGGCATGGCGTGACAAATTTGTACCATCGATCAAGCATCGAGTCAATTCCAAGCTAGGCACAGACCTTAGCAAGGAGAACATTATATCTCTGATGGACATGTGTCCATTCGACACGATAGCACAGCCTTCTGCACAAGTATCACCATTTTGCAAGCTTTTCTCGCACAAGGAATGGCACTATTACGACTATTATCAATCCTTGGGCAAATACTATGGCTATGGCCCGGGAAACCCGCTTGGCCCAACCCAAGGTGTAGGTTATGTGAATGAGCTCCTTGCTCGTCTTACAGGCAAACCTGTGGTAGACCATACCAACACCAACACTACCTTGGACTCAAATCCCAATACATTCCCTCTCGATAGGAATTTGTATGCCGATTTCAGTCATGACAATGATATTATGAATATCTTGGCAGCCCTTGGCTTGTACAATAAAACTCACCCGCTCTCCACCAAAAAGTACACTCCGGCCAAAGAGACCTATGGCTTTTCAGCGGCGTGGACAGTCCCTTTTGCTTCCAGGATGTATGTTGAAAAGCTGCAGTGCGAACAAGAGACGGAGGAATATGTGCGCATCATTGTTAATGACCGCGTTCAACCTTTGGAATTTTGCGGTGGAGATGAATATGGTCGATGCAAACTTGGTGAGTTTGTCAACAGTCAAAGTTTTGCGCAGCAAGGTGGTCTATGGAGTCAGTGCTACCAATGAGCATTGCATCTGCTATGATCATCATTTGGTTACTTTCACCAAGTAAATACGCTTTATTAGCGTAAAGATACCGACGAATTATAGCCGTCATGATCCTCCATCACAGCCACTTCTTGAGCGAGATAAAAGTGTCCAATGTTGATTGTCTCCCCTAACAAGTCTACCGCCATGTAGCAATCGATTGAACTCGTGAAGACTAACAAACAAGACACCAAACAAGACACTGCCCACCTTGCCGCGAGAGAACATCAGGCAGAATCATCTTTACATGACCTATTCAGACCAAAATCCTGCCTGGTCCAACTGCCATGGCCAGCCAGGACCAATTTTTGTTCGACCCATGCCATCCACCAAGCTTAACAATCAAAATTCCCAAATATATCTGGAACGAATACAAGCCACCATCCAAACCCTGGAATTTTGCGCCATCCAGCAAGAAAAAGAAACTCAAGCCCAAGCCGAAGAAAAGGAGAATGCTCAAGCTTAGAACCCCAAAGTACGTCGGGAGAAACGACCAGCTCGGCCATACAGCACGACAGAACGATGATTCCTTTGCATCGCCGGGTGGAAGTTCCATGGTGCCATTGCTGGGTCGTCCTCGGAACTGTAAAGTCAAGCTTTGGCGGTTTCTATATAGTCGGTCGGGTGTCACGCTCGAGAAGCCGTGTTTGAAGCAGACGTGTGCTACTTGTTGGGCATGGCACCCGCATTTAGTACAGACTCCAATACGGTAGTGTATGGTTACTTCAGTTGTGGGAAACTGGGAGATGAATTGATGGGATCGGGTAGTCGGCCGAGCTGATGTGAAGTGACAAAGGAGGGATGGAAAAACGGGATGATTGCCTAGTACTTGAAAAGGGTGTCAATTATGGGGTTTGTTTCCGGTATGGATTGAACAAAAGGCTGAGGTGTTCGTATTGATAGTGGAGAAATGAGATATAAAAGATTCACGTGTAGGATTTTGTAGCAAGAGTAGGTATGAGGGTTGGAGATGGAGAAAAGTATGTGAAAAAGAGGAAATGTATTCAACGAGCTAATTAGAGGGAGATTTCATCTGTTGTTACATTGTGATACTGGAGAGTCGAAGTCTTGGAATAACTGATGTGGTGGTATTCAAGAAGACATGTGAGCTTGGATAATGCTTGTGAGCCATAAAAGGGACCGCCATGTTGCGTGCATCGCATAGATATATGCAAGGCTTAACTAACATTGAACAAAATGCATGCGTTCAAGATCTAACCCACGCCAGAAAGTGTAGAATAAGGTGTCTGTTTAATTGGGCGCTTGGGGCGTCTGTATTAACTACCTCGGTCGGCCCTAACTTTCTCCGTATTACAACTTTGCTCCATCATGTCATAACGTACCCTCAACGTTGACCTATGCCTGCCCCTGCAAATGCTGGACGAGGACTGCCTATCCTGGACTTCGACTGATGGCGCATGTGGCTAGAATACGGGCGGTGCCAACTGCTTTACGATCAGCGACAGCTCGTGGCGAACGACTTCTGGGACTCTCCATAAGACAGGCACAAGCAAGACATAACGCTACTAGCGCAGCCGTACGAAAAGAAAATGTCAAATTGCCCAGCCAAGCACCTCCTGTACCAGTCCCACAGCGAGGCAGCGCACTAGAGAAGCGGATTGCAGCAGTCAGGAAAGCGAAACCATTCTCAGACTTCTTGACCGATACCTTCCATAGACAGCATGACTATCTACGGATAAGTATCACCGAAAGATGCAATCTGAGATGTCTGTACTGCATGCCCGAAGGTACATGACCAGAGATGTGACCATACGGGCATACACTGATTTGGAAGCAGAGGGCGTCCCACTCTCGCCTGCCGAACACATGCTCACTACACCCGAGATTTTCTATCTGTCATCGCTCTTTGTTTCTCAAGGAGTCACAAAAATCCGGCTGACGGGTGGCGAGCCCACTGTACGACGCGACATTGTTCCCATGATGCAACAAATCGGTAGCCTTCGACGTAACGGATTGCGCGAGTTGGCACTTACTACAAACGGCATCGCATTGCACAGAAAATTGGATGACATGGTAGAGGCTGGTTTGACTGGCATAAATCTCAGCCTAGACACACTCGACCCGTTTCAATTCCAGATCATGACACGACGGAATGGCTTCGATGCTGTGATGAAGTCGATCAACCGCATACTGGAAATGAACAAGCTTGGTGCCGGTGTCAAGCTCAAGGTTAATTGTGTAGTGATGCGCGGTCTCAACGAGCGTGAGATTATTCCCTTTGTAGAAATGGGGCGCGAGAAGGACATTGAGGTGCGCTTCATAGAGTACATGCCATTCGGCGGAAACAAATGGAGCCAAGGCAAGATGATTGGTTTCCAGGAGATGCTCGACATCATACGTGCGAAATATCCAGATTTGAGGCGCCTTCCTGGACACAAAAATGACACGAGCAAAACATTTGAAGTGCCCGGCTTTGTAGGCAGGGTTGGCTTCATTACCAGTATGACGAATGATTTCTGCGGCACGTGCAATCGACTGCGAATAACAAGCGATGGTAATCTCAAAGTCTGCTTGCATGGCAATGCAGAGGTGTCTCTTCGCGACGTTTTACGGCAAGGCAATGATGGTCAACCCATTGACCAAGAGGCATTCGAACGCATCAAGCAGTTTGAGATGGATCGACACGAAGGTCGGATGAGCGATGAGACCATCCTAGGTTGGGGTCAACGTGAACGACAACTTTTGGACGTCATTGGCGCGGCAGTCAAGCGGAAAGCTGAAAAGCATGCTGACATGGGCGATCTTGAGAATATGAAGAATCGGCCAATGATACTTATTGGTGGGTGAGATTGGAATTCCTTGCGTTTCCTTGTTCTTATGATTGGACGTCGTTACGATGCCATGTTGTCTTTTCATCTACGGCGTTACAATGGCTTCGTCATGAGTTTCCACCATCACTTATCGATGTAAACACTCTTGGCTGTATACACCAATGATTTACCCCATTGTTCCTACAACACCTGCCGAATTGGGCTGTGATGTGCAGTACTGACCGGACACAGATGATATGAAACCACACTCTCAAATACTAGCAAGGCATCATTATTTGAAACCACCTACTCGCGCGGCGAACGTGTTGTCGCCTACAATTCTATTTCCGACCACCCATATGAATAATTTTTCGATGAGAACTTTCTCCACGTCCTCGAGTCGTTTGAGACTACGTCTGGCCGATATTCCCTCGCCAACTACCAAGAAAGCCGATGAGCTGCCCTTTCCAGTAAGCCATCGTGTTCGAAAACGAGAGGAAGAATATCAACTTGTCCAAAATCATTATGGAGTTGATCTGCGACAGCTTACCAAGGCCAAAATTGAGGCAGTGCGATACAAATACAAACTGATCCAGACAAGATTCTACCCATACTGGAATTATGTTGAAAAACACCGTCATAAGAAAGCGAACAAAGAACTAGAGAGGATAAAGCGCCATTTCAGAAGGAATAACAACGAATCCCCTGTTCTTGGCCTTACACATTGGGGGATGATGCGCGAGGCTCAGCATATGGATCTTGAAGAGAACAAGATTGCTACTTGGAAACCTACCCCGGATCCTGGAAATGGCTCGGAAATCGAAGACACGGACTCGGCTGATTTAGATCAAATACTTGACAGAGCTGTTTCTCTGGGGACGCATAAGAAACCTAACGCTACCTGGGATTGGGAACGGGATACTCCACCACGTGACAAACACAGTACTTTTATTACTGCAAATCCAGAAATGTCGCAGAGAGATGTGGCAGAGCCTCCGCCCATGGTGGGTCGTCGCCGTAACGGGGACATCAAGTTACGTTGGATTGAGACCAAGACTGAATCCCAAGAACCTAATGAACGGGAATCACAACTTCCTCACTTGACCCCCACAGGTTCAGCACATATGGTCTCCGTGTCTGGCAAAGCGCATTCTACGCGAACTGCTATCGCCGTTGGCACAGTGTTCTTCAGCAATCACCTGCCGCTCCAGCACATCACCAATAATGCCATGAAGAAAGGCGATGTTCTGAGCGTATCCCGAATAGCAGGTATCATGGCCGCCAAAAAGTGTTCCGATATAATCCCCTTGTGCCATCCTATTCCCCTCACCCACGTCAGCGTCGAACTCAAGACTTTTCCGCCTGAAGACCTCGAGGAAATCATGCGCTACGGTGGCGTAATGATTGAGGCAAAAGTGGAGTGTACAGGTCCTACGGGCGTGGAAATGGAGGCTCTGTCAGCTGTCATGGGAGCAGCGCTAAGCGTGATCGACATGTGTAAAGCAGCAGATCATTTCCAGCGCATAGGCGAAGTGAGGGTTGTGAAGAAGGTGGGTGGCAGCGGTGGCACGATAGAAGAGAAAGGCTGGTCGAGCTGGCAGGATGGCAAAGTAAGAGACTTGCTTGGGAGAATCATTTCACCAAAATGATAGGACAAGACTTGTTGTGTATGATTATCGAGGATAACTACCTGTCTAATATTAGAAAAGCTCAATAGATATTTGTCATACGACGGGACAAAAATAGGATATAAAGGTTACTATGATTCTTATTTTGAAATTGTATGGCTATGGGGTTTGCTTTTGTCTTGAAATGTCTTGTAATAACCTAAATATCATTGATCCCTAGACCCCAACACCATTCTTACCACGTGACCATGCTCAAGGCTAATTTTACATCTTCTCCCTCTCCCGCGCGGGCCCAATGACCAAGTCTAATTAACGTAGGGATCCAAGTGAAACGCAAACTCAAGAGGGGAGAAAAGCCTTTTTTCATTTGTCTTCTATAACAGTGAGGTGAGGGTATCCACCAAATCTAAATACATAGTAAGTTTGTTCTGCGAGCCCAAAAACCAATTAGAATGATGCTATGAAAACTACCCAAGGGAGGAGATTTAAACAAACAAAAAAGAAAAAAAAAAGGCCAATCATGGTGTCTTTGAGGGGGTATAACTACTTTGAAACTTTTGGTGTAGAAAGGAGATGGTAGGGTCATAAAATCATCAGGGGAAAAAAAACCCCCATGTTCTCTGTTCCACAACCTCCATGTTGGATCCATGAAAAATTTATCAAATTTTGCGCAATCCAGGCCACAGGAGGAGTGAAAACAGCAATGGAAAAGGATTAACGGAGTCAGTGACCGGCGCCTAGCTTTCCGCGCTTAACTTCGAGCCTCTTCCACATTCCAACATGCTCAATGCCTTCTTCGATCCAGTGTGGCTCTGCGGGGATCACAACATCGCCCTTGTCATCCTTCATTTCTTCCACGAAGCCTTGCTTCTCCCACATCTTCTTCAAGTTTGCTTGGGCATGTATCATGACGAGGCCCTCCCAGGCGCGCTGCTGTTCCTTGCCAAGTCCCTTGATTTGTGCCTTCTCCATGGCGGTTGGCGAAGGTCCCTTGTATATGGTATCTGGATTGTTCTTGGCAAAATCGAACAGAGCGTTGAGGAGCAAACCGGCCAGGCCCATCTTGCGATAGGGGGCAAGTACGGCAAGCCGTCCCAGCTTTACATATGGCTCCGGTGGGAGTGGTGCTCCGGTTCCATCGGTTGGAGGGTCTGCGTCGGCATGTTTGTCGGCTTCTTTGGGCTTGTCGACGTATTTATTCGGTCCGTGTGGTGGGGGAATCAATCGTATCGTTGCGACAGGCATGCGCGAGGCTGAGGCGGATGCGCGGCGCACATCGTCGGCAGGCGTACTGGGCGAGTCGTTGCGCAAATCTTTTGGCGGCGAGGATGACGAGGCCACAGAGGCATATGCAACCCAGTGCCAGCTGCGGGCGTCATCTTGATCGAATTCGGCTTCAAGAGGTACGCCTTGCTCGCCATAGACCTCTTCCCGGACGGACATGGCATCTTTAAAGACCTTGGGCACGTTGATGGTCTGTTTGCTGCATGGTTTCGACGTGTCGTAGCCGTCGAGGCGTTCTTTGGGAGGAGGGAGCATCGACATGAATTCGGTGCCAGTGTTGCCGTTAGTATGGCTGTTGCTAGAGGTAGAGCCGAAGCCCTTGATGACGCTGGTCATGGCGGGCGCAGGAAAATTGGGTAATAGAGTTGCAAGTCGGTTGCAGCAGTGGGAAGTTTGTATCTGCTCAGTGAGTCAACAGGCACAATGGTAGGCACAACATGCGGGCCTAGTTAAATAAGATTGCAAAGAGCGACCCTGACTCCCTGGGCACGGAATCAGCAGTCATACGACGCGATCAGTAGCAAATGCAGGGTCCAGCAAAGAAACTTGAAATATGAAACACTGGAAGAACAGGCAGTAAAAAAGGTCGGCAAAGGATAGTTTCAGCGTCGATCTAATTTCCGGAGCTGCTGCCAACGAGTGAGGTGTTGAGGATATTCTGCCGCCCACCAAATGACGTCAGTACAAATCAGGGTCTCCGCTCGGAAGCTGCCGCACTTGAAAAAAAAACCGCTGTCGGCCATGACCAATGGTAATTAGGTACTAATACGGAGTAGTCCATGGTTATTAATTACCCTGTTGGACATGGCACTAATCCCGATTCCGCCATCCTTGACCACCACCATCGCATTTATCCGTACACAATAGCTACCATTGCTCACTTGCAAACATCGAGCCCTTCTCCACTGCCAAACCTAGTTTCAGTCGGCAGGCTGGCCATTGTAAATTTGTAGTTCATGCATCATGGAAAACCCAAGCTGAGTCCCTATTTATTGTCCTTCTCTGCAGTTGGGCCTGGAGCAGGCAACTCAGGTATGTCATACAACGACTGCTGTTCTTCATCTTCTTCGAGTTTGATATGGGGCGCTGGAGAACCCGCTGGAGAACCCGCTGGAGAACCCGCTGCTTGCTTGCTTGACTCTGGCTTGTTATCTGCCAATTTCTCGCGCTCCTTGTCGTACTCGTACCTTGTAATGGCATTTCGTAGCACTTCCCAGGCTTCTTCAATCTACAGGTCACTGTTAGCTAACTGCCACACCTATCCTCCCTGTCAAGTACTCACTTTTCGCAGTTCAGCAACAGCAGCTTTCTCAGCATCCTTGTTCAGTTTCACTAGGCGGTTGTATGATTCCTCCACGACTTCTTTACGTGCTTTGGGGTCGACCTCTAGCGTGGCATAGTGCTCTGGAAATTTCGGCTTAGGTTTAGGCTTGGGAGGTTGGCCAGGAGTTGAGAACACAAATCGTAAACTCATGTTTGCCCCAGTTATGGTGATATGAAGAGAAAGTTCAGGAGCTGCTGGAAATATATACCCCCAGACTGTGCAGTTGTCGCTTTCACTTCGACTTGACACTGTAGGCAGCTGCAGCACTGACCACCCCTTGCAAACGGTTTGCATTTGTAGCTTGCCAAACCATGTGTGTGCGAGGAGTCATGTGGTGATGTTATGAAAAGTAGTACGTCATTACCTGTTTTGTCGTCCAGAGATATCATTAGCATATATATATATATTCAAATGTTCGAATCTCTCACCAAAGAAGTCAAAAAGAACACCCCTTCCTTGGTTCGGTGGGACATCACAGTCAACTTCAAAAAACAGTCTGACTTATCAAGCGTTGGCTGGGCGGTACCAAGACGTGATGGGAATGGTGAAGACCAATCGGTAACTCGGGTCTCGGGTTCGATTCTGGCAGTCACCATTTCGGGGTATCAAACGGGGAGCATTGAGGGTGTTCTTTTTGCTTTTTGGGTGGCTGCCTGGTTCGTCATTTTGGTTGGTATTTGTTTTACACTCGATTAACCTTTGTCAAAGTATGGATGCAGGACTAATAAAGGATAGGATCAGGTAATTGCGCAAAGATAGTTCAAAGGACCTAATAATAGCCAATTGTTTTAAGAGCAAGCCATCACCTGTAACCATCCAGCAATCACAATAACACATCACAACATCATACCAAGCAACGAATAAACTAGTCCACATACAGAACCCTATAAATTCCACATCCAAGAGCTCAATTAGCACACTATCCCAATCAAATAAAAACTTCCCCCACAAACACCCCTCTAAATATCATCAAAAGCCCACAACCCATCCGGCGACTCGGACCTCTCACCACTCTTCCCCCAACCCTTCCTCCAACCATCACTCTTACCCGTAGAAGTAGTAGTAGAAGTAGCAGTGTTGGTCGATTTATTCCGAAGAGAAGGCGGAACATATCCACCACTAAAACCACCGCCACCAGCACCGCCAGCACCACCACGAGAAGGTATCCACCTAAAACCACAAGAAACAAGCTCGATTTTGCACGACACACACGCTCGTGTCTGACAACCCAGACACTGTTCGAAGAATCTGAAGAGGGGTTTTGTGCAGTAGTTGCAGGTTTGGGGGCCTGGGAGTTTTTTCCACCAGTATTGGTGGAGGCAGGGTTCGAAATGGGGGTCAAGGGGGGGAGTTGAGGGTTTTGTGGTGGTGGATTCTGTGGGCTTGTTTTCTTGTTCTGTGGGTTGCTTTTCTTGTTCCGTGGCGGCGGCGGCAGCGGCGGCAGCTTGTGCTCTGAGTCTTGCGTCACTGTCTGCTTTATCTTTTGCTAATTTGTATCTGTAAGATTGCATTACTTCTTGGAAGAGATGTTGTTCTTCTGCTTGTTCTTTGGGGCTTGGGTTTCTCTCTTCTTTCTTTGTTGCTTCTTGTTGTGCATCGGGTCTTTGTCCTGTTTCACTCCTTGTGTTTCTTTCTTGCTCGTCTTTCGGCTTTGTTTGTCCGTTGGCTCGACGTTGCATGAGGTCGAGGAGGAGTTCCTGGAGTCGCGACTGATGTGTGTTTAATTGCGATTGCTTGATTCGTAGTACTGCTTTGGTATTTAATAATCGTAGTTTTAGATCGTCTCGTTCGGTGTCAGATAGCCCTGCTGGATATAGTAGCACTCTTGCTTCCATGACGAGAATCTCGTCGTTTAGGGCAGTGATTTCTGTCTCTAATGGTTTGATTTGGTTTTGACAATGTCGTATAGATTGCCCTTGTTGCATCTCGAATTTGAGCGATTGTTGTCGATTCTCCCGAATTTCGGCTTCGGCTCTGGCATCTTGCTGTTTCGAAGGATTCGACTGGGTTGGATGCTGGTGAGGTTGTGCTTTACGGTTGTGTTTGGGAGGCTTGGAATGATTGGCAGTTGAATTGCTTGTTCGAAAGCGCGTTTTATCATACTTGGCTCTTTTAACGGGGTCGCTGAGGACTTCCCAGGCTTCGTTGATCTGTCTCTTGTCAAATCGTAGCTAGACACCCATGAATAGACTCTCACCTGTTGTGTTTTGACAGTCGCTTCCCGCGAGCCATTATTCTTGTCGGGATGATTTTGCCGAGCCAGGCGACGGTAAGACGTTCTTATATCTTCATGGCGAGTATTCGAGGAGACTTCTAGCGTGATATAGTAGTCATGAGTCGGAGCCGCTGGTGCCATTACTATTTTCTTCAAAAACCACACAGTATGGTCAGAATGATTGCGCGAGACGGATGGATCCCTAGATACTCACGCGCACATACCGACCTTTTTGCAGTTTCACGCCGTGTAACATTTCATTTCCATTGGATTTGCCCTGAGAGATCACCCCACCTGCCACCTCACCTGCATCACACACACGTCCCACGACATTAAGAGATGGGTTAGAAAGCTTTTTATCGTCTGTCACTATCTTGCATGATCCTAAAAAACACTCTATAGTAGTATGTAGTAGTAGTTGTTGTTGTATTAATTCTCGTCCAGCAAGACATTTCGAGAGGGTGTACCCACTACCCGATACTAGATACATGGTGATTTGACAGTGTCTGTTCGTCCCCTCTAGTTGGGATACCAGGAATGGTTTGAAAAAAAGATTGCAAGTCGATTTAGACATTGTTTTATTCAAGATTGTATACTACATTTGGGTATATCGCCACTTTCTTCTCCTGGCCACCCTGTACCATACATACATCAACCACATACTACACCTTCCTTCGGCACTTCAACGACATCTCCCCTCTCCTCATCCTTCTTATCGCTTGCCTTTAAACTCTCCGTGCTTAGCACTTCACCCGTGCTTACATCTTCTCGCTGCACAGTGCCACCAGGCTGCAAGCCTGCTGCTTGGACTTCTTTATCGTCTTGGCTGGCTACCTGACTTTTCTTTGCAGCTTCTTCTTCTAGCCTCTTCTTCTCCTTTTTGCCAATAGTCATGCTACCTTTTTCGATGGCTTCTTTAGGGAGTGGGCGAACATAAGGTTGGCATACCCAGTAGGGGCGTTTGCATCGGGCGACTGTGGCGAGGGAGGATTCGTGCGGGTCAAGCGCTTCACTGATGTTTGTTGAGGGTTCGGGTTCGAGCACGGGCGCTGATGGTGTGGTGCCATTGGTTTGTCCTGCTTCGTATGCTGTGATACCCTGTTTCACGGCTGCTTCTACTAGGGACAGGACGTTTTCGAAGGCATCAATGTCGCCTGTTCTCGATCTTGCGAGAGCATCTCGAACATTGTGGTGTTCCGAGACAAGAGGTCTTAGCAAATGGAACAAATGTGCTTGCATAGCCGATAGGTTTGGGTCTGTATTCTTTGCTTTTTTCTTTTCGGTTTTGCATATTTGCATCTTTTGTTTCTTCTTAGGTGGACCTTCTTCAACTTCTGGGTCCGTCTTCTCCTCCTGTATGACTTCTCCAGACTCTCCTGGCACCCATAGTGGTTTTCTGGTCGGTGGTTGCTGGCCAAGCGCATATGTGTGTATGATATCCATGTATCGCCTCATCACAGCGTCGACACGATACCCGCCTGATCCGTCTCGGCCGCGCCAGTATTCGCGACTCTCTTGGCTTACGGGTAGTGGTTCGGCAAATATGGTGGGGTCGTAGAGATTTCCCTCTGCGCTCATGACGCCGTCAGCGCCTGTTGCGTCCAGACAAGCTGCAATATCCTCATGCTGCAGAATGTTTCCGTTTGCAAATATTACCGTCTCTTTCGGCAAATTCTCTCTCAGGTAGCGGATCATAGTCCAGTCTGCTAGTCCGGTGTTGTGTCCTTTCTGTTCTCTTCGTCGACCATGCACAGTAATGATGCTCGCTCCAGCATCCAGGATGGTTTTGGCATATTCCAGCGTCTTCTCCCGGGTTTCCAGGACTCGCATTTTTGCCGTGACGGGTATGTCCAGCTCATCGTGTAACTTGCGTATCATGCGCGCAATCAGGCCTGGATCTTCTTGCAAAAAAGCGCCGTATTTTCCTCTCTTTGCAATTCCCTGTGGACATCCTAGATTCAAGTCCACCGCATCACAGAATGGCGCGACATGTTGAGCCGCTCTGAGCAAGTCGTCAGGATCATTCGAGCAAAATTGTACCGTCAGTGGTCTATCAAAAGCCGGGTTTCCGTCCAAATGTGTCTCGGACGCTGGCACCTGTGAAGTGTGGTAAGAGTCAGGCGGTGACAGTACAGTCGATTTGAGAGGCTGAAAATGCGAGTCGCGGTAACTGCTCTTCTCGCCAAAAATTTTTGAATGAAACATGGGTGTATATGCCAGTAGATTGTTCTGCTGCGAGACTGGAAGGAAAGACCTCGATAGCATGCGCCATGCCTACAAACGACATGCTGTTAGCGGTCGAGTCGACGAGGGCGAGGCTTTCTGAAGGTTGTCAGGAAACGTACGAACTCTGACTGTTCGACCATGGGCGCAAGCACAAGCTTTGGACTCCCAATGCTTTCATAAAAAGCACGCCCGTGGAGTTTTGCTCGCTTGCCCTGGCCCTCGCTTTCTTGCCCACCACGATTTGTGTCGGTTGCCATGTTTGCAAAAGATTGTCTCAATGTACAGACTTCTTTGGCGGGGCCAACCGCCCCCAAAGCTTGTCGGCGCAGCAAATAAATGGCCGCAGACTCCAGAGCCCAGATGCCACTCGAATTCCTCAAGATGTATAGTCTTCAGCAAGGATAATAAGTGGCGGTGGAATTGCAATCTCCATGGCAGATTCGCAATCTGAAAAACTGCATCCTGGACCCTGGACCCATCAGCCAATCACACCCCGCCAACACTTGGAACAATGGAGCTCCTGTTGCACCATCACTATTCGTGTGGAAAACCACTCACCCATACAAAACCAGCTCTCTCCCTTCCCTCCCTCAAACTTCACATATAATACTGCTCCCGCCTCCCCTTCCTCTCGTTATCCAACCTTGTTTCTTTGCCTTGGCTAGCGTAGCGCTTAATTATTTGGTTGGTGCAGGCCCTGGTCAGGCATCCTTCTTTGCGTCTGCAGGTTTTGCATGGAGTACTGAATGTGCTCATATCACGCCATCATGGTACCTAGCAACATCACTTATCATATATTTTCAACGTCCGCACAAACTAACAAGTTTGCAGTATCATCTGTTGTTCATTACCAGTCACCAATACTCCGTACACACCCATTATTCGACTACCATAGTCAGTCGACCATACGACGCCTTCTATACGCCGCGGGAGCCGCAGCCCCAAAACGACATTCAGCGCCAGCACAACAACTCCGCCAGCTAAATAAATGCTCAAACAAACAGGCCGTGAAATCATTTGCAAATCCCAGTCTCGTTGCTCATCCACATGTGGGTTCCGAGGCCGTCAACGGAAAACCTTGTGAGACGGCTCCCACCAACAGCAATCAATGCTCGAATATTCCATCCGCCGTAGCATGCGTATACGCCAAAGGATGAAGCTTATCTCTATTACAGGTGCCATGAGAAAAGAGGTGAAATAAAACGCTAAATCGCAAGGAAGACAGGAGCCCGCCTACCTGATGCATGCAGGACGCCAAAGTATGCAAAGAAGATACAGCTGCCACAAAGGGCAAAGCTAGGATGATTGGAAAAAAAAAAGATCAAAGAAATCGGATCATGTATACGTTCCTTGGAGTTCCTGAAGACATGGCTGAGTGGGGCCCGAGAGCTATCACCTAGCGTCAAGAAAAATGGAAGAAGCCTAGCCGGCTCACCGCAACACTGCATGTGACCAGCTCAGGATTCAGAAGGTGCTCCAATTCCAGGCGCCCTGGAAGCTCTGCGCCAAACTACCTACGCGAAGATTCTCTGGTCGCTTTGCTGGCATGGCAGGAGCGGGTGTCTCCATGGCAGCAATGCTGCTATCGGAGCTCTCGCTGTTGGTGCGGCTAGAACGAAGATGCTCCCACTCGCGGAACGAGCTATAGCATCGCTCACAAGCACGATGCAAGACACCATCGGGGTGAAACCGGGCAAGGTCGTCAAGGCGGACTTGCTTGGACGAGTGCTGCCAGCAAAAGATGCCGCCACACTTTCTGCAGTGGTGGCGTCGCTGGAAGAAACCAAAGGGCTCCTGGCACATGGACGCCGAGCATACTGGAGTGGAGCTATCGGCCTAGCACAGTGGGTTAGTACGATTGGTCTGGGACGAATGACAAGTTGGGCCGATGAATTAGCGGACTACCCTGCATCGGATAAAGCTTCGGGTGTGGGGGGAGGTAGGGAAATGCAGTGCGAAAGCATCGGCAGGCCGAAAACCTCACGCCGACATTTCACATGACACAGTTATTGTTGAGGCTGCACGGCGCATACCGGCCACGACCATACGTGATGACTGATGCTCATGTTGAGAACTTGGGATGTGGCGTACAAGAGCAAGGTGCTCGGCATATCGGCGGAGACCAACGCAACGCTAAAAAGGATCCACCTTGAAGCATGTACGTAAGAGCTGCCCACTCGGTCCCGCTGCGCACGCGACAAGAGAAAGCAAGAATGCATGGGGCCAATGGCCGCATGACGGTTTATGAGAAGAAGAAGGGAAGAAGGAAAAAAGAGCTGTAACATACCTGCCAGTGGTTGCGAGTGATTGGGCCAGCTGTTGGAGACAAGGGAACGTCGCTGTAGATGCTGTGCATGTCTTCGTTGCCGACTTGAGCCATGGGTGTGGCCATGCCATGGTTGGAAACGTGGATGCTGCCGTTGATGTGCCAGCCACTGCTGGGAGAGCCGATGCCAGAGTCGAGTCGCGGCGGAGACTTGGTGCCCGGCTTCTCAGTCTTTCTCAGAGCAGCAGGCACACCAATAGCAGTGCGCGACGGGTAGATGCCCTGATGCCGCTGCAGAGGCAGTGTTGTTGTCAATGTGCGCGGGGAAGTGGGTGAGACGTTGGCTGGGGTATTGGTGGCAGAGCCATTGGGCGAGTATTGGATCGACTTGCGATAGGCATGGTGGTGGTAGGACGGGTGGTGGGGTGGGATGGCGGTGGCGGTTGAGAATTGGGTTGCCATGGTGGTGTTGGGAAGTCGAGTATTCAGGCGTGCGAGCTACGAAGAGGCTCAGGCTCGCGGTATATACACGAGGCTGTGAAGGGACGGGCGCTGATAAGAGGGAGGGGTTGGGGCAAGTGTCGGTGAAGATGGACCAGGAATGCGAGTATGGAGGGTTGAAAGCGAGCGCAACCACAGCCCTAGCCACAACGACGGCAGGCAATGGGTGCCAATGCGGCAGTACGACGATTGACGTGCAGGCGGGGAATCAGAGGCGCTGTGCGGCTCCTTTGTGGTATGGAGGCTATGTGCCAATTGGTGGCGGATGTACAGGCCAGCGATAAGAGAACGGGAAGCGGTGATACAGCAGCAATCAGCGTCACGAATGAGGAAGGCTTGCGGGAGAGAAAGCCAGCGGCGCTGGTGGTGGTGGTGGAGAGAGAATGGCAGAGGGTCGCGTGTGGGTGTGGAGGAGATTCTGGGGTGAGGCTCTGGGGGAGGAGAGAATGGGTGAATGTATGTATGTATTATGAGCAGCGTCAGTGTGTGGTATAATACATAATAGCTAATTGCATCCAGCGGATTCGATAGCGGGAGCGAGGGTCCGAGAAGTCTAAAATGGAGGGAACATGCCTGTCGCTTGGCGGGGCTATTATCGGCAGAGACTAGGCGAGCTTGATCATTTGGATGTGTAAAGAAACCGCTGGCCGCCGCCGCCGCCGCCACCGCCAACCGCCCAACACACACACACTCACACACGCTCACACACGCTCACACACACCATGTCGCAAAAAAAAAAAAAAAAAAAAAGACACGGGACCACCCCAAACAGGGCCCGCCCCCCCCCAACCCAGCCCCCCCCCTCCCCCACGCCCACGC
>SSBG01000008.1:507959-550122 GCA_028220655.1 Shiraia bambusicola | reverse complement strand
AAAAAAAAAAAAAAAAAAAAAACATAACCAAAAAAAAAAAAAAAAAAAAAAAAAAAAAAAAAAAAAAAAAAAAAAAAAAGACACGGAACAACACAAAAGGGGGCATGCCAGTGATTAATGAAGGCTCCATGTTGCTCGAATCAAACGCTGCGTGTTGTAAGGCTCGGTACAGACACCGACAAGTGTTAATCTCGAGTTGTTCAGATTTCACATTCATGATTGCCAAATGGTTGCCCCGCTCTGACCACTTTTTGGGCGCGGCTTATCTCTGGCCAATGACACGGCCAGAGATTGCATTCATCCTTGTTATTGACTTTTTGGTGCGTCTCCGAGGACGGCATCTCGTCGCAATGGGAAGCCGGTGTTTGCATTGCGTGGCATGTTTATGATGCAGTGCCATGGTCATCTCGCTGATCTCAATGTGAGGGCTGCATGCAACCCGGGTGTCAAGTCGGTGACAGCCCACAGGCAGGTAATTAATTCTCCCCAGGTAATTACATAGGTAGTAACTACATGCTCGGTATATTGCTAATTATGATGTAGGTGGGCAGGAAATTCAGAAGAACAAAAACACCAGCGGGGGTTGGCCTGTTCCGACTAGCCTCTAAGGGTTACTACGTAAGCTAGCTTGTAATATTAATTATTAGTCGGTTCGTTGACCCGCGTTTGGACTGGTCCGCCTCGCCCTTGAACCCTCGGACCCTCGGACGCCCGGACCTTGCCAAGCTTTCCGTCAGCCTCATGTGGCGCTGTGGCTGTTAGCTTTTTGCCACACCCGCATCGCCACCGGTTTTTTTTTTTTAAACTTTTGACACCTTGTCGTGACTCGTGACTCGTGACATTCCAAGCCCGTGTCAGATGGACCGAGGCTCACATGAAGCTCTGTACGATTGTACCTATGATCGCCAGGCCACGCCACTGGCCTCTCCTGACAACGCGGGGAAGATTAGGTAGGTATGGGGTAGCTAACCTAGGTGTGCCGTGGCCTATGTATGTGGTGCATGGACTGCTTCAAAAGTAAAACACCTCAATTGCTCATCTATAATACTTCTCAAGTCCATTCCTGCCTTGACTGACAGCCGCACCGCGACAATCGCCACTGAGTTTCACTAGTCACCATCATGTCTTTGCCCACAGAGGCAGTCTCGCCAAAAGCAACTCCTCTTCCCCCTTTACCCGCCGAGGATCCGCTGACAGAAGCCCAATGGAAGACCCTTCTCGCCATTGCTGACGCCTTCATCCCATCCATCAAGCCCATCTCAACCGCCAAAGTGACGTCTGAGCTTGCCGTCAAGGAGAATGAATACTCGTCCGCCGTGACTGCATTGACCAAGCTCACCCCAGAAAATGACCCAGATGCCCACGCTGCCGCCAACGATTATCTCGACGACTATGCATCTTCCAACCCAGACTTCAAACGCGAGTTTCAAAGAATCTTTGGTGTTTACATGCCGCATTCGTTGAGAAAAGAGGTTGGAATGGTTCTCAGTGTTTTAAAGTAGGTGTATATTCCTTTGCATATACAGTCTACAACCTCACTTGTTTCCAATCTGTATTTGCCTAGTCCTCGGAAATCTTTGACAATGTGCATCTAACCATCCACAGCACCCGGGCTGGCTCTCTCGCCCTTACTGGCTACATCACGCCCATTGGCGATCAACCAGTGCATGTCCGAGAAACCATCCTGAAGAACTTGGCAATGTCAAGAATCGGCCCGCTCCGTATGCTGGTTCGCTCCCTGGGTGTTCTATCCAAACAGACTTGGATCAAAGTCACCCCCACGCTACGCCGAATTCTAGGCGTACCACGAGTACCCATTGGAATGAAGCCCGCCAAAGGCTTTGACTATGAATTCATCCAATTCCCCCCAGGAGAAAAACAAGAAGTCATCGAGACTGACGTGGTCATCATTGGTAGCGGTTGTGGTGCGGGTGTTTGCGCCAAAAACCTGGCAGAAGCCGGTCACCGTGTCATTGTTGTAGAGAAGGCCTACCATTGGACGCCAGATCACTTCCCCATGAGCGAAGGTAATGGATGGAACCATCTCTTCATGAACGGTGGAGTCCTCAGCTCGGATGACACGTCTCTTAGCATTATAGCTGGACAGGCCTGGGGTGGCGGAGGCACAGTCAACTGGTCGGCTTCTTTGCAAACGCAGGGCTTTGTACGCCGTGAGTGGGCAGAGCGGGGCCTACCATTCTTTACCTCTGCAGAGTTCCAAACTTCGCTGGATCGTGTTTGTGCTCGTATGGGTGTATCAGCCGAACCTATCAAGCACAACCGCACCAATCAGATCCTACTGGAGGGTGCCAGGAAGCTCGGCTGGTCATCCAAGGCAGTTCCTCAGAATAGCGGAGGTGCTCAGCATTTCTGTGGCCAATGTACTTTTGGCTGTGGATCTTGTGAAAAGCAAGGCCCGGTTGTGTCTTTCCTTCCCGATGCCGAGAGGGCAGGGGCCAAATTCATTGAAGGCTTTCACGCAGAGCGGGTCTTATTTTCCAAGAAGGGTGGCAAGAAGGTTGCAACCGGCATTGTCGGTACCTGGGCATCTCGCGACAGCAATGGAGGCGTGGCTGGCGAGCCTCTTGTCCAACGCAAAGTCCTCATCAAAGCAAAGCGTGTCATTGTCTCTGCAGGCACCATGCAATCTCCACTGGTCCTTTTACGCTCCGGACTCACAAACAACCAAATCGGACGAAACCTCCATGTACATCCTGTCAGTCTTCTAGGAGCGGTACACAACGAAGACATTAGCCCCTGGGAAGGCGGTATATTGACATCAGTCGTATCCGATTTCGAAAACCTCGACGGCAAAGGCCACGGCGCCAAACTCGAAGCCACCACCATGGTCCCATCCGGTTGGCTCGTCTGGCTCAACTGGCTCGGCGGCCTCTCATACAAACTCAGCGTGGCGCGAATGCGGCATATGACAGGCTACATCTCCATTGTCCGCGACAAACACACAGGACGCGTGTATCCAGACCCTATAGACGGCAGAACACGCTTCTCCTACTCGCCCAGCAGATTCGACAAGAAGCACATTCTCGAAGGCCTCCTTGCCCTAGCCAAAATCCAGTACGTAGAAGGCGCCACCGAAATCTTTACCGTGATTCCTGGTATGCGACCCTTTATCCGCGATCCCGCAACGTCGTCTACCGACGGCATCAACGATCCCAAATTCCAAGAATGGCTCGCAGAAGTCCGAGCACATGGCTTCCCGTCGCCGGAAACCCTCTTTGTCAGCGCCCATCAAATGGGCACATGCCGCATGAGCGCAAAGCAAAGGGAAGGCGTCGTCGACCCCAAGGGGAAAGTCTGGGGCACCGAAGGCCTCTACGTCGCTGATGCTAGTGTCTTCCCATCAGCAAGCGGTGTGAATCCAATGGTTACGAATATGGCGATTTCGGATTGGATTTCTACGGGCATAGCTGAGGGTTTGGCTAGTAAGCCTAAACTGTAAAAAAAAAAAAAAAAAAAAAAAAAATGTATGCGTGTGTAAATACGTTCTAACAGGCTTTGTTGTTTTGTAGTCTGATACCATCGACGACCACGATGACGACGACGACGATGTAATAAGAAGTTGGATCTGTGGCGGTGTTGTTTGTCCTGTTTGTGTGGTCCGGTGGAAATTAAAATTGAAATTGAAGTCGAAGTCGAGAGAAGTAAAATGCTGGGGGCTGTATATACCTACCCTTGACATCACCTATCTCTAGTAAGTATATGAGCTAATAGTAGCGCTGCGGAATAGTACCATGGCAAATTAGCTGTCGTGGGTGTGGGGGCAAAAGGGTCTCGACTTTTAAGCCATTTTGGATCTTTGGATCGTGTGCTAGTACATAGTAGTCAACGCACTGTACTCCCCGAGATCCCTAATTATAATACGAAGATATCCAAGTCCATTTACATACATAATACCTACCTATTATAAGTCCTGACCTTAGCTCGTTTAGTCCTTAATTAGTAACAACATAATCAGTACCTAGGTACATAGAATTAATCGGACCTACTACGAGCGTGGCACGTGGGTGGTTGCCAAATAAAGGGACTTGACAAATCTTGCTCTTTGAAATTCCCCTAAGAGGCTGGAAGAGAGTTGCAGATGCTAGTAACGCACTTGAACATTCCTCACGGGTTCTATGCTTAGTGGGCGCCGGCCTGAGCGCGCGCCCTCTGGTTTGGCTACGTGGCGCGGTACGAATAGTTCCGAGAATAATAGCAACCTCAAAGGGCTTGCTTCTTACAAAAAGTTTCAAGAGCAACCCGATCTGGGTTGGAATTTTTATGGCAGGCGCTTACTTGAATCCTTGGAGGCAAAGCCAAACCCAGCACATTATGCGTTGGCGGCCCTTGCTAGACGGCACACAGGGTGGTTGACTATCAATCAGAACGTCGATGGTATGTACATTGCAGTTCTAAATTATAGACTAAACCCTAAATGACTAGGGCTTCTCGAGCAGACAAATCATCCTTCAACGTTGATGTCTATCCATGGTACATTAAAGATTGTACAATGTACCACATGCGAATACAGGATTCATGTTAAAAGCGTCAATGACGTCCCGTTTCTAATCCCACAGTCATCGTTCTCCGCCGCTCCGCCCAATATCCCCCGTAGCCCTAAGACCAGCGTGCCCCAGCAAGAACCCAACACCCAAATACCCTCTCGCAAGCGCGACCACTCTCCTCATAATGACGGCCCCTACAAAAAGTTCCGCCAATGCAGCCAAGAAGTCACCAAAGAGGATATTCGCGTCAAATCCTGTGACCAAACCGATAACGGTCAGAGGCGAAACAGCGAGGATTCCCATCAAAAGGAAGACGTTTACGAATGGCGCAGATTCAAAGAGGACAAATTTTCTGCACCTAAACAAGCTGTGGTAGGCGAACTTCCGTATTGCCCCAATTGTGCACATGTATTGCGCCCAGGGGTAGTTTGGTTTGGCGAGAAACTTGCCGCCGGAGCACCAGATCGAGTTGATGAATGGCTCTTAGAGCAGCATGTAGATCTAGTGATTGCTGCTGGTACCAGTCTGGAAGTTTATCCTGCCGCAGAGTGGATAGAGACAGCGCGATGGAAGGGAGCACCTTTGGCACTCATTGACGAAAGAAAAGACCACCGAATAGGAAAAGGATTACGTAAAGGCGATTGGTTTTTTCAGGGTGATATTGCAACTATTGTGCCGTCAATATTGAGCCTCCTCTGCGAAACTTGATATACAACTATTTTTCTATCCGCGCTCGAGGGGAAAGTTTTGCATCTGCACTAGCATCTACTTGTTAGCGGAAGCAGAGATGGTCTAATACCTGAACTTGCAAGATATGGAATTGTCTAAATCGCAAAATCTCCTTGACTATTCTTATATCCTTTATTTTATCGTTAGACAAAGCAGGCAGAAACGGCTTAAGCAAAGTGTAGAAACCGAGATCCCGCGGAGCGAAATCGTACACTAAGTGTTCGAAGAATCAAGGGAAATATCCAGCTGCAGACCAGTCGAGGAGGTAGATGCAACCATCGCTAACCATGATGTTTCTTGGAGTGAAGTCTAGGTGACACATAGTAAGACCATAGTAACTGATATCAACCTGACAAGCTGCTTTTGTTGAACGTCGATTGAGCCAATTTTGAAGACTGTCTGATTCAGAGAATTCCACCTCTTCATGCTCAGGCCACAGCACACCGGATACTGGTCCGCCTCCAAGTGGCCCTGGCTTTGTTGCTTGTTTTTAATGAAGGTAGTCCCAGATCCTTGCTAGCTGCCCAGCCATCGTTTTTGCGTTCTTTAAGTCTAATGTATGACCACGAACAAATTCCATCAGTATGTAACCGACATGCTCTTCCTTGAAGAATCGATAAGCAATTGGGACATGGACTATCTCTAGATCAAGGGAATCGTATGCGATTCTTTGATTCTTGAATTCTTCGATTGTAACAAAATATCCAAATTTCACGACGAGACTTTCTGTTATACGCACCACTCTGTTCGAGCACTGCGGCCCAGAGAGAACAGTTGCCTTATGGTCGCGGCATAGTGAAATGATTTCATAATCTGTAAGTAAAGACATAGTATAGTATATGGTTGAGCAGGGAAATTGACGTGAAGGTCGACATTAGTTCTATTGGTTTAGCGCTCCACGTGATCTTATTTGCATGACTAGAATATACGACATGACAGGGTCTTCAAAATCTGTGGGTGAAAAACCTTGAAATCTTCTATTCAAGGGCCTGATGATCTGAATTAGAGATCGCCTTTGAAGATGAGGAAAAAAGTCAAAAGTCACGTGATAAATTACACAGATACTGCACGGAGGGCTAGAGCCAATTAGCACTTTCAATGCCAACCTCAATGCAGAATTCCGTAGATTATTGGCGATGGTCGACTGCGAGGCTGATCCTGGCCCGAATCATCGACGGCTGTATCCCAAAAGTAATGTAAATAATTCCAAAGACGTGCAGAGCTTCCTGTAGCGATATAGCTAGCTTCTTCAATCTGCTGGATAGCCAAATAGCTGTTCTGTCAGGGCTTTGTTTTTACTCAAACTCGTGGAGCCTTTTATTCCGGATGACTTGGCTGATATACCCAACAGGTATATTATACAAGCTTGGTGGAAAGTCGATAGTGAGAATCGCGTTGTTAGTGACAGCGAACGAATTGGCGACCACGGCATATATCGTATCGCCAGTTTCCGCATCGACTGTCCAATGGCACCGAAGCGAGCCAGCAGTCGTGGGATCGGTAGCATGATCTTTGAATTAAACAGCCTGGATCAAGTGGATAACGCGACCATCCGTACCAAAACCCGTCATCTAGGCGAGTGAGTTAAAATAGAGCAACTGCTGCACGACATACTGTGAATACGACAGATGAGCCTCAGTAGTTTAGTAGTTGTAGTTAGGTTGAAGCTGTTTAGCATAAAGCGAAAAGCGGCGTCTTCTATCACGTGTGGGATGCGGAAGTGGGGTTCACGCAAGTGTCAACGGTTGCGATATGACTTGTCATTCACGTTCCGTGGGTGACTTTGTATCACAGCTATCGCAGCTTCCCAATACCATCTATGCAAATGTACTATATTCATTTACTAAAATCTAAGTTCACCATCCCAGTAGCGCTTGTGTCTTACAAAGTATTCTCGACATATGTGTAGTACACGCGAAAGTGATGCTTAATACATTTCTAACTAAAAGGTTATTCTCGCTGATCCCAAAACATGATCGAGTGCCTGGTTGATTTGAGGATAGAAGTCGTTTACACCCCAACGAAGGATGATAGCTAGCGCACGAACGAATTCGTTTGCATGGCGATCGATCGTGGTTCTCCACGTCCCTAAACACGTCATGTGATATTTCGAGATATTTTCGTCTGCCCACTGATAATGCACCCAGAGCTCATGTAGAGCGCCTTCGGTCGTTAGACTGAAGATAATTCGTGGAATTTCGAGCCCGACGGTCTGCGCTGCCAATGAACCTAGTAGCCTGATCGCACATGTACCCACCCCAGCTGCCTGATTTTGTACTCCTATGAGGTTTCCATTTGTAGCAAGACCCTTAGCCTCTACGAAGAAGAAGGGGAATCGCATGTCTCCTTGTGTGACATGAGGATCACTAAGAACAGCCATATTGGCTTGCCAATACTCGAGCAAGCCTGCTTGGGAAGTGCTGAATACGTCTCGAGCAATTCCAACAGTTATATCGGGCTTCGGCGTTGTTATCGAATCTTCCAATTCGCTCGTAGTGGAGGACTCGCTCGGTTCTGAGGCCAAAAGAGGCAGAGTGTAATCATTCTGCCCGCCGTTGGAGTTCTGTGTTGACTCGAGAGATGGGCATTGCACTACTTGCGGAAGGGTAATATTAGGTGGTAAAGGCGGCCAAGGCAGGGACAGGCGAAGAGTTGCTGTAGGTGGTTTCAGGGAAGAACACCAAAGCTTGTCGCTGCAATTTACACTGAGTGTGTGACACCGCGGCAACACCCTAGCCAGCCTTTCAACAACACAGAAGTAGAGATGTGTTCGATATTCGGGTTCAGAGCCCGGTTTCCGAGCAAGTCTGCGACACTCCTCTCGGTAAACGGCTGCTATTTTACTGATCTCTTCCGAGAGATCTTTTTCGGTAGTATCGTTAAGTACTTCAGAAGCACTGGCTGCTGTTCGCCCAGCAGGAGCAGAAGAGGGTAAAGATCGATCGAGGAGATTGCGAAGCTCGTCAGGTAACAGCGCCTCGATTTCGGCAGGGAGGTCATGTATGAAGTCCACATAGATACGGGCAGGCTTTAACACGGTATTGCGATACTGTGGACTCTTCTTGGTCGGACTGCAAGATCGGGAACGTTTCTTCTGCTCGCGCAACCTGAATTTCTCAGACATGGTCTCCGATACAGCTTGTTCTGTTTCCGACACAACCTCGTCCAAGGTTGGCACAGCTGGTTCTGCTTTTACACTCTCATAAGGTGCGGTATGTGGAAACTTCAAATGAACGCCGTCGCGCCACTGTAGGATTGCAGCTGTTCTCGGACAAGTAGACCGACATGGTAAGCGGGCGCTGTCGCGTTCTGCGTCGGCTAAGGGCTCAACTAAAGACAGACGCAACCGTTTGCGAGCATTTTCGTCTGCAGGGTTTGTTCGCTTCATGGTTCTGCACGGCGATGACTGACTGATGATGGCGATGGCTATCGAGTGCTTGATGTTGCGACTCCGCTAAGGTTGCCGGGTGAACAGATTCAGGGTCCACAAGCATGGCCAGGCCTCGGATCCCGGGAATCGCACCCAATTCTCGAAATTCAGGTATGAAACACACGAAGTAATAGTTGGGGGACAATGAATAATTTGCTATCTAAGCATACAGCCCATCTTGAAAATGCAGCCATGGCTTGAATGTTCCTTCTGATAACGTCGCGGCAAATGTGTCATGCGGCATGTTTAACCGAGTTGGGGTCGGTTCGTCTACGGATTCTTGTTCTTCGCTAATGCGAGGAGAGTACTGTATAAGGTGTTGGCTGATTTTTCGAAAGCAATAGTAAGGTACATCCTATAATGTGATGCCACTTTCGTACCTCGGGAGGAAGACAAGATTAGTGATGCGGATGCTTCGTGGTCAGGCCGCTGATTTCATTTTCGGAAAACGAGAAGTGACAACTAGCTATTTAATTAGTTAGTTATTCTAAAACTGGAAACGGTTTATGGATTATCAAAAATCTAGAAATCTGGATCTGAGATTTCGAGTGGTGTGGTTTATAATCATATCCACATTGTGATTCAATATCAAGTACCTCTGCCACTGCCCTGCCAGCTGAGCCTGAACAACATCTACATTTCAAGAAAACCATGGAGCGACCAAGACTTGACCATCGCGAGTATCGCGTGATCTTTCTAGGTAATGGCCTAGAAGCACTTCTAATCCACGACGAAAATACGAACGAGGCCAGTGCAGCACTGGACGTAAATGTAGGGAGTTTCAGTGACCCAGCGGATATACCAGGTACTGCGCATGCGCTGGAGCACTTGTTGTCTATGGGCATAGCAGCGTCACCCGATGAGATGGACTTGGACGAATTTCTGTCTCGACATTGCTGGGAGATAGGTCTCCTAAAGATGCATATAATCAATTGTATCAAAAACAGGGGGATAGCAAAGCAGAGAGAAAGAGATGCTAAGATAGTATTGAACGACATAGGGAAGAAGGCAATCAGGCAAAAACTGGTGAGCGAATTCAGAACAGCGAACAAGAGGACTACTTAAAGTGCATGTTGCATCCTTGCGTCAAAAGCAATTGGTCTCACAGTGCATGAAGCGGGTGCTATACGGATGGATCATCGTGTTGAGCTTGAGATGTGCTCCTGACCATCATCATAGCCAATGAGGTCGCGAGTTCTTTCAAAGCTTTGAAAGAACTCACACCCTCTGTATCAACACCGCCAAGTTCCCAGCGCTATTTCCCAGTCTGCCCTCGCTCATCTCCTCTCTTCACATCTCTTCTCCAAATTAACGAAACTATCATGAATAGCCTTACCGCAGCTGTAGACGCACTTTGCAAAGCCTCTGAAGGCGATATGCAATGCTATATCAATCAAATCGACAGTTCCAAGCTACAACAAGCTATCGGGAAGCTGCGATGTATGGTTACTTTGACGCAAGCCAACATCACAGCAAAAACATCGGTTCTCAAGACCACAGCCAAATGCAAGAAAGCACTTTGTGTCCCGCCTAAAGAAGGCCCGTATCACCTCGAGCTGATCTATACAACGCAAGATGTCATACCCGCAATACACATGCGGAGACCAAAATTATATTACCTTTACAGTTCCAAACCAGCAGGTCGTATGTAAAATCACCCGAGACGCCCACAGCAGCGAGGAACTTCACATCCAAACTTTAGCCAGGAGTCTATCAAAAAATATAAAGAACTTGGCTTTCCTTCTTCGCACCTACGAGCATGAGGGCTCACCTATCGACGAGAGACGGGAATTACGGATCAAGCTTTTCATACCAAATTTGCCCAAATATTCTGAAATACGATCGGAAAGGGGGACAAGGCTTTCAATAAATTACAACGCCGCCCCTGGTGGGAGCACGAAAGTAGCAGCATCTACGATGACGAGGCAGAGGCGTTCATCTCATTTGGATACCATACCAGAAGTAGAGGAAGAGGAAGAAGCGTAAAGAGTCAACTTACATACATGCAAAAATGAAATCACGTTCGTTTATAAATACTGCTTATTCTCTTTCGCAAAAAGTAACGTCGGTCACTGCGTAGCGAGACACACGGTGTAGCGAGATACCTTGCAGATCGGACCTTCGCATGTTTGCCACCACATGCGTACAGAGCCGTATTAGTTAAATATTAAACCTCAACGTCGTATTCTACAGGTCTATATGCATCCGATAATAGTTAACCTAACTTTACTTATGTTTGACTAGATACAAGGGTACCACTTTTGACCGGCGAAACTCCCGGAATTCATGCCCTTGTTTGAAATTAATGTATTACACTAAGCTCTATAACTAGTTAACTAGTTTTTAATATCTTAATTTTAATTATAGCCCTCCGAGCCCTTAACAAATATGTAATAATAAGAGTTGACAGGGGAGTCTTATACAGAGGGCAAAAGATGACAGTAACAAAACGATGACCAGCGTCATTAACACTTGACATTAATCTATCGGATTTAAATTTACTTGAGGTTAAGCAACTATAAAAGCATAGCGCGTTTCTCGAAAGTAAATATAGTTGATGTGTGGCAACTCCGAAGGTCCGAATGAAAAAGCGTCTCGGTACACCGTGTGTCTCGCTACGCAGTGACCGACGTGAATAACACAAAATAGGTAGCACTTTAAAAGCGATGGTCATGCAGCGTGGTGGCATTTCAGGTGCCTGCGCCTCCAAGAATAACTACGCTAACCTAATATGGGTAAAGCTAACAAGGACATGGTGTTTTTGTCCAAGTCATAGTTAACAACAGTCCTCTTTCTCAACACTGGTACGGGTGCATCTATGGCCATGGCAGAGTATATCGGGGTCGATAGACGCTCATATCCCAATATCCCTTGATGAAGTGACGCGCCCGGAGGAACACAAATCCCGGGATTGACTTGGCAAAGCAAGATCACGGCCCAAGCTCGGCGCTGCATGGCGCTTAACTAATGGCTGGGTTTCGCGCTTCGTCGCTTCCAACCCCTGCCTCTTGGCATCGAACCGTTCGCCCGGGCCATGTTCACCATACAAATGGTGGAGCTCTTTTGCGCTGTAGGACGCCAAAAGGAGATCAATGGACAGATTCTTGCATTTTCAGTCTCACACGACCACCATTATGAGCTTCAAATGGCAAGTTGTATTGCAATTGAGTAGAGTGACTGGGCACAGTCCGAGCTAAGTTATGTAAACCACAAGCCCAGTGCTACTTTTTTTTCATGAATATTTCCTCCAAACACATTATAACCTCTATAAAATGACAATCCTATAGCTAGTTAGTTAATCGGCTACCCTCGTCATATCCCCCACATCAACCACTGTCCGATCATCCTTGACCACCTCGCGCCCCAAGCACCACCCACTAACCGCTGTATACCACAAGTCCCTTCCCTTCAACCACGCCTCATCTTCCCCCCATCCTTCAATTTCCACCATCAATGCTGCTTTCTCTACCCCATTCAATTCACGCAGATGCCTGAGTTCCGTCGTCGTAGTCATCACTACAGCTTGGGAAACCGGCAAAACGCGAAATGTCTGCGTCTCGCGCCGAACATATAGCCCAAAATGCAAATTCTCTGCAGGGCCGGCGAAGAAATCCGCAGGACGAGTGACATGCAAAGCAGAAGCGAGGGAAGAAGTGTGCGTTTGAATAAACGTAGAGTGTCGTTTGAGAGGGGTGGACGGTGTCGATAGAGCAAAGTTGAATATTGATGGGAAGTCTTTTGATAGGTATCAGTGCTTTGGAAAAACAAGTTGGAAACAAAGGAAATGCTAAATTACCTTGCCACATAACAACCGGTTCATCGATATCGTTTACAATAGCATCAAGCGACTTTCCCATGTGTTTTGCTAGTCGCCATCCTGAGGGGAATGTAGTTACGCTTGCCGTTCTGTTGGATCGGAATCAGTATCGAGGTTTAGCAGTAGTATATGTTGGCTTACAAATACCATGCCAAAGTAAAAACGTCCCTCTCGAAAATACTGATATCAAAATTTCCTAGCCTTGCGCAGGTTTCCAATGGGTGGAAATCAAAGGGCGCGTCCAGTGCGTATTCCACCTTTGAAGGTTTGCAGAGTATGTATTTGTGTTGAAAGAACTTTCGTACTTTGAAGGATGTGGGATGGACATCTACCAGGAAGTTTGTTACTTCGTTCAACACTTCTTCACATGCTATCTTTGCAGCTGGTAGTATCGATACACATGTCTCGTGCCGCTCGTCGAGCAGAGAGGCTCGACACGAAGCTTCACTCAACGCGGTGTCGAGACTGAGCCACTGGTCCCCTTTGATCTTTGTAATGCCCAAGGAATCGTGTTCTTGGGCGCGATCTAGTCTAGGTGCGCGTCCAACAGGCTCGTTTGTGAACTGGGTGTCTGGAAATTGGGAACCATCGCCGCAGTCGTCTTGATCGAAAGCAGGGAGGCGGGATATGCGGTTGTTTTCGGTGACGAGGGCTTCGACTATGTGAGGCGAGTCTAAGTCAACTTTGTTGATGGTGCCTCGGTCATTTGATATAGGCTGGGACTGGCGTTGCGTTTGACTGTGGTTCGACACGTCTTGGTGCTGATTAGATGAGGACGCGGTGGCTCGCTGGTGGCCCACTGTTTGAGAGGCTTTTGTTGTATCTTTACGTTTTCCAGACTGCTTTGTAGCACCTGACTTATGCCGCCAATGTCGTGGTATAATGATGAACTTCTGTGGATTGGAGCCCAAGGCGCCTCTGTAGAACCAGAGTCTTGCGCAAACTATGCCCGCGCAAAATGAGAAGATACAGAGACCTATTGCAAGCACCACAAGAACTACCAATGGAGGTGAAACCGGATCTGGCTGTATAGCGTCGGCCATTCTCGTGTAATTAGTAGGGGTATGTTGTGATAGGTCACAGACAACACTTTTGCGACTACCGGAAACAAAGCAATAAAAGAGTGTCAAAAGTATCTTTGCGTATAGTACGCGTAATACCGTGAATTTATGAACTCTGTGACATGCTGGCTGTGACTAGCGAAGTCGGTAGGTGTCAAAAAGTATATGTTATGACAGTGAAGACTACAACAGCGCAAAACCACACACCCACTGACTCATCCTCTAATTCCATGACATCACCTCAAAACCACTCATTTTATGAAAGCAAAAAGAGCAAAAAAGCACCTCTACTCACTCCTTCCTAGCCCGACTCTTTTGAGTGGTTCGGGGAGGAATAACAGGCGACCTAAACCGGGCAGAACCGACTTTCGGTTAACGGTCGAAGCCGTACTCGAACCAACGACCCAGGTGGAGGCGGTAAGTCAGATGTCGCGTCAACTCGGGTCTCAGACAGCGAGGCACTCCGGTCTCAGACAGCAGAGCACTCCGTTCTCAGACAACAGAGCAATACGAATCATCGGAGCCAAGCAGACCCTCCAGCTGAATCCTGTGTTGATCGATGAAAAGTTTTAAGCTTATTTAATATATATAGGACACCGGTCAAAAGATCAAACGGCTTTATTGTGAGCACGTTTGTTTTGGCGTGGGGGCGTGCGTATGGGTGCCTAGGTAGCAAACGGGGCAGTTGAAGCCAACCAGGTATATGATTATTTTTCGAGGAACGACGAGCTTACCCAACAGATCTGGTAGATATGTATTTGCCAATGCATCAAAAAGACGGGAAATGGTATATTGCTTCATACGCGCCAAAACTCTATATCAGTGAAAGTATCCTCCCAGGTTCGCGTACTACCTTCAGCTCCTACTTCGATTGTACCAACGCGTCCACCTTTGCATACAACTCTTGCGGGTCCTCAAAGACATACCAGATATCTTTTGGCACATCTTTGAACGCCTTCTCAAATCGCTCAGGGCTATTCTTCTTCTCCTCATCCATGCCCTCGACGCCCATCACCTTGCGGACGTAAATCGCGCCGATCCACTCGGGATGCTTGCGATACATATCACCGTACGCCTCTGGATCGGACTGGGTCGAGTCGCCAATAACTACAAATTTGCGCTCAGGAAACCAGTTGTATACCTTCTCGAGACGATCGACCTTGTAGGATTCGGTGCCTTGAGTCAGATTGGCGAGGAAGCCGGCAAGATTCATCCACGAGGCATCACGAAGAATCATGGTCCCAGGTGGGTAGTAGGCGTCGCGGAACGCGTGTAAGAAGGGGTAAAGATTGTAAGGCGAGGCAGACAAGTACCAGAAGGGTGGATTATCGAGTTTCTGGACCATATGCTTGTACAGTTCTGGCATGCCTTTGATAGGTTCCGGTTCATCGGCAAAGGTCGTCTCGAGAATGCCAATGGGCGAAGAAGTCAGTGTTTTCTTGATCGTGTCGTCAATATCGCTAACTACAGCCCAGCCCTTTGTCTTCGCAAATGTGATGTTGAGTGGTGTTGCATCAGCATTGATTGCTTTGGTGGTGACAACATGGCCGTCCTTGTAGTCGTTTCCAGGAATGACAAGTTCGTCGACGCTAATCCCATCACGTCCGCTGGGTCCCAGTCTAGTAGTAACACCTTGTAGATCGATCTCGACCGCATGTGCAGGGAGAATTTGGTCTAGGAGAGGCTGAACTCTACTGGCAATGGTGGCCTTTGCGTCCTCGTCATCACCTAGCCCAAGCTTCTCACTGATCCATGCGACTATCTCTGACAAGTCTTTCCCACTGTTCTTGACGAAATATGCAGCCACAAACTCGGCCTTCCATCCTCCTGTACGGTTTTGATACGCTGTGGTGTCGAGGAGCCAAACATAGTCGGTGGCTGGATTGACAGTCTTGTAGAAAGGATTGTTACGGCCCAGATAGGAAGAAAGATTATCCTTGAGCGAGAAGGAGAAACGATGTGCTAGTCTGGGCATGTCTGCTTCGAAGGATTTGAAATCGCCAGTCTTGCGAGTGATTTTGTCTTCCTCGTCTTGTTGCATGCGCTGTCTGGCACGGCCAGCCATTGCGCTCACAGGTGCATGCGACATTTTAAAGATGATTGAGGATTCGATTGTAGGTACTGATGCCAAGGGCAACTATAGGTCAGGAGGGAAGTGTTTTGCACGGGATGTGGTAAGGCAGAGGGCCATGATGCCTCCATATATGTAACTCATGACAGAAAGCTAAAGTTCTACGACCTGCTTCATGTCACAGGAAAGTGCGCATGGAGATGACGTCCATGGCAAGTACTGTGGCTGGTCGGGGCCAACCATAGATGGTGGGGAATGAATGATCGCTCGCCGAGCCGCCAGATCGTCTCAGCTTCAAGAGACAACTCTAATTATGCCCGATGTCATCTCTAGTCTCCTGTTGAGCTGTAAACCACAGAAACGCTGACATTCGAAACATGTGCATGAATACCTGTCCTCGTATGGGTAGCCTAGTTTGTACTGCCTACACTGTCACAGCAACAACTGGACTTGGCATGCTGGATGCATAACGAGGTCGAACTCTATCATCGTGTGATGAAACGAGCTTTGTTTGTATCACAGTGACCTTAGATTTGCATGATATGATCTTTAGGGGGCGTTGTCACAGCAAGTATCTGCGTATAAACTGGTGTAAGAAGGAGTCAGGGCCCAGGTGAAGACGGTAAAGTAATAGTTACCTACCTACCTACCTAGGGTAGGGCACAAATGACGAAGCGCATGGTCACATGTGCCACACACACAGCAGAACCCTAGATGGTCATGCACTTAGCTGCCGAGCCCCAAGACCTTACATGACACTCACTGAGGGATGCATTTTCGCTCGAGGCAACGAAATGTGCTTTGTTGGCCTCCCAGATTTGGATGTCATAACTAATTACCAATTTCGCCAAATCTCACGAGTCATGTCGAGCATTTTCGGATGACCACGTACATACCTACCTATACAAAGTATACACAGATGGCAGACTGTCTTGACGGAACACGTACTGCTTCTTGAAAGTCCAGACTCCAAAGTCGTTGATAGAATAGAACCATAGAACAACCGTCACTTTCACCTAGGGTGCCACAAGTTGTAACTACATAGTACGCGGCAGTTGACGTCTTGAACTCTTGGCGCTGAGGCGCAGCTTGACTATGTCCGAGAGCTCAGCCCGATCCCCATGTAATAGAACGCCTCGCCGTCACCAAGACTGGCCTTCTTCTTCTCTTGTACTGTGCTTGTCTGCTTCAACGACAGCGGCGACCATAGCAGTGGCCTGCCTCCTGCGCGTCACGTCGCCCCTTTCAGTCTGCAGAACCGTTGTGACCCTGCCCAGGTGCCCTCTAAGCTACTACCACAGCCATGGTGGAACTCAAGCGCCTGAACCTAGGGAGCTTGATGCGCAAACGGGATCAAGATATACGCGTCGACCCCAATGCAGACACGCCAGAAAGCAATGCGTCGCGGGGTGTGGTATGTTGCGCCTTCGTGATATAACCCATATGTACATTGCTAACTGGGACACAGAGACTGTTTTGCGAGTCTGGCGCCGCCAACTCGGTAAGTTCGTCGCAAAACAACAGTACCCAGGGATATGCTCATAGAGAGCAGGGCGAAGAAGTACTACACCTCCCCACGATTGTCGAAGCCGCCGTCGCTAGCCCTACTGCTGCTGCCGCTGCCGCCCAGCAGATTCGCAAGTTTCTCGCCAAGGACAACTATACTCGCCCCCATGTACAGTACAATGCTTGTATGCTTTTGGGGATATTGGCTAGGAACCCAGGCCAATCCTTCACCAAGAATCTTGACAAGCAGTTTGCCGACACTTGCAAGCACTTGTTGCGCAATGGCCTGGACCCCAGTGTGTCGCAAATCATGAGGGAGACGCTCGATTCGTTGGAGCGAGAGCTGGCATACGACACAAATCTCAATACCCTGTTCGCCATGTGGAAGAAAGAGAAGGGACTCATGGCCAGCGCCGCCAAGCAGATTCATACAAGAAAGCTGAATGCACCGGCATGGAACGGCCAGGCAATTTCAGGTGGTTTTGGTTCAGAAGGACACCGATCATCCTCCAAGAGTTTGCCAACAGCAGCAGAGCTTGCAGGGCGCATTGAAGAGGCACGAACTTCTGCGAAGCTTCTTCTTCAGCTTGTGCAGTCAACTCCAGCGAATGAACTTCTTGGCAATGAATTGGTCAAGGAGTTTTCAGAGCGCTGCACCACAGCACAGCGCAGTGTTCAAGGCTACATTGCATCGGAAAATCCAGCTCCAGACGACGATACCATGCTCACGCTTATCGAAACCAATGAACAGCTCTCTCTGGCTGCTTCCAAGCATCAGCGCGCAGTGCTCCAGGCCCGTCGTCTCTTAGTTGCATCACCCTCACCGCCCATCTCCCAAATGAACAGCAATACCATTCCCACTGGGGTCCCTCAACAATCTTACCAGACGGAGACTGGCCTGGCTCCACGCAGCGATGCCCCAGGTCTGCCCCCTCTCGGCGTGCCCTCGACAGAGCAGAACCATCTCCCACCATCCGTCTCGCCACCAGCAAACACTTATCCGCCTCCTCCCAATCCTCCTCCAATCCATAATTACACCACTCCTTCCAACTCGGCTGGCGCCAAAAAGGACGAGTTGACTCTGCCGCCATCTCTACAAGCAGGAGGTAATGGACAATCGACGAGTTTGGCTCCTAACGACGAGAACCCCTTCGCAGACCACTACACATCAACATATACACCACCTCCTGGTGCTCTTCACAGGTTGAGTGCAAATGAAGGCTCGTCTGACCCATACCACCCAGGGTATCAGTCGACACCTTCGTACTTGGGCAGGCAAGAAAGTTCTGCGAATAATCTGACAATGCACGGCGCTGCTCCTACGATCAAAGAGGAGGATGCAGTTAGTCAGCGACCACGAACACCAGAGATGAATTTGCAGCAGCGCACGCACAACGATGTGTCACCAATCGCAGAGCGTAATACCGTCACGTACCGGTATTAGGAGGGATCCGGTGCGATTAAAGTGCCGTGATCATGGGTGGGTGCTGGAGCGGACCAGCAGCGGACGTGTTAAGTGGGGAGCACTCGAATCTGGCTGTTGTGCTTTGTGGAAGAGGGGTTTGCCTTTGTTGATGAATATCTTTTCTTGTTACACTTGTACCCAGATGATGGAGCTTGGGAAGCTTTATACCCTGGTTCACTGGACATGCTTAATCATGAGACTCGAGAGTGATGTTGAAGAGCCGCCTAACAACCCCGCCTTTGGTTTGTTATCGACTCATGTGTTAGGTAGCTATGCAGTCACCAAGTGAGCTGACGTCGCCATGTGGCCGTGCATGTCTCTCTACACGCTCGATCCACCTCATCCCATCACGCATCACGCAATAATTGGCGCTGTAACTAGCCTGTGCAGTTGATGTTGAGTGTTGAGCCATAAGGCGCGCCATGCCACCATTGACCATGAGCTACATACTCACACCTACTATTGTAGGGAAGGCGAGACCCGACGGCGAAATCGGAACAAGGGCCGTCTCTAGCGCCGAAGATTTATACACCCGTCATGGTGAAGCCCTAATACACTATTTACACTGCCTTTCGCCCAGCCGGCTCGTCGCACATTTGATTTCTTCCCTCATGGCATATTTCTGCAGTCCAAGTCCATGGCTCGCTCGCTCCCGGAATGCGTCGATACCGTGATCATTGGTACGGCCACCTATTTCTGCTATTCCCTTCACCTAACACGGCTGACAAATGCAGGCAACGGCCCTTCAGCACTTATTCTCTCATATATTCTACATGGGCACATACCCTACTATGTCGGAGGCCATCATGATACTATTCTTGACACCAAACTGTCAAAGCATCCTGGCTTGTTGAGCCTGACATCAGATTTGTATGCTCATTTTCTCTCTTCACTACGGTACTCCACACAGGCGCTGCCGGTCAACACCCTTCTCGATACCTTGATCCGGCCCAACGCCGATACCGAGATCAATCCAAAATCATGTATTGAATGGCGGTACGAGCCTGCAAAGGCCCTCTCGCACGTTGCCATTGGAGATACACTGAACGCTGGGGGACAATGGGCAGACAAGCCAATCTCTGCCAGCGCAGATATAGGCACCCTGAGCTATGCTGAGCAGCTCTCACTTCCCGGATACTCGTATGCCGATCATCTGGCTAAACAAGAGAAGCATGATCAATGCGACTTTGTGCGCCCTTCACGGTCTGAGTTTGCAGATTATCTACGAGCCTACCCCGAGGCTGTGGAAATAAACGATTCAGTATATACAGGAATCAAGGCCGACAATATCTACCGGACCAGAGATGGCTTCAGGGTTGGATCTTTGGGTATCTGGTGCAGGCATCTCGTACTTGCTTCTGGCATATTCACTGTCAATATTCCACCACCGCCTTTACTTGCTCCAATCGCACAATTAGACTCGAGGGAAGCGCCTCTTCTCGTAATCGGGTCTGGTTTCTCTGCTGCAGATATAATCATTTCAGAACTACCAACGCGCAGAATAATCCACCTATATCAATGGGCTCCTGAAACACGACCTTCCCCACTCCGCGGCTGCCATCACACTGCCTACCCAGAGTATGCGGCTGTGTACCGACAGATGAAGCTGACAGCAATTGAGTCCTCGAAAAGTCGAACTGCGCAATCTCCAATGAGATGCCGCAAATCGAACTCGTTCTTTCAAAAGCGCGACTGGAGTCTCTACGAAGGGTTTCCCAACGCAGAGGTGGCCAATGTTTCACTCTCGAAAAACACTGGGTTGGCTACAATCACTGTTCGACTAATGTCTGGCAAAGAGATAGCTCATGAAGTTGGTGGCCTGGGCTATGTAGTAGGCAGAAGGGGTACTCTCGATTTTCTTTCCACCGACCTACGCGACGAAATCCTGAACAATCCCTACGAAACGACATTGGAAACCGCAAACTCTCCTTTGATCTCAGGCCGTACTTTACGTACCAAAGCCGAGTCGTCGTTGGAGGTAGCCAAGAACGTCTTCATCATTGGCAGCTTGACCGGCGACTCTTTAATCAGGCATGCTGTGGGTGGTTGTGTGTTTGCAGCAGGACGCATATTAGGCGCGATACCCACAACATACTCTCCCGATTTGACTCCGTCGCCTACACCATCCACACCTCGATCTGCCTCACCAGTATCAGCATCAGACTCGGAATCAAGAGCCAATAGCACAACCACATCACCAAGGAAAAAACGGAATGGCACCACAATGCCAGGAGAATTAACAAATGGCCATGCAGACCTGCATTTGGATCGGCGGAAGATGCTTCGCGCCGTTGAAGTTGCAAATGCAGAAAATCAATACTGGGTGGATTCGGGCTGGTGGGCTGGTGGGCTGGGATTTGGTCGACCTGCCATGTAGGGTCATGAAGATTCTGGCATACCTACATGCTACTTGAAGATGGAATTCCAAGTCTTTGTTGCACTTATTGGCGTTACATGTAGCTGACAAGCTACATGCTATTTTTCTAAAAGCTGTTATCGTTAGGGATGATTGGCAACCTGTAAATACCCGTGAATATCGAATGAAGATTACATATATACTCACTCATATTGTCAAGATGGAGTAAGAAAAAATGAGGTGCAGATGTATATTTCTTAAAATAAATCCCCAACAACAATCCTGAACCGCAAAAAGTTGTATAACTATATCAAATCATCTAATCCATTTGTATGTAGAAGCACGTATTCCTGGATAAACAGCACATTGGCCAAAAAAAAAAAAAAAAAAAAAAAAAAAAAAAAAAAAAAAAAAAAAAAAAAAAAAAAAAAAAAAAAAAAAAAAAAAAAAAAAAAAAAAAAAAAAAAAGTGAACTTTTTCCAAGTATTGGGATTGGGTTAGACACTTCCCAAGAACCGTCGCTCGGAATTCCTCGTTCGCTCCATACTAAACGCCTCGATTTTGACCGCACAAAGAACAACCTGCATTCTCCTTTCGCCCTCAAACTCGACAGGCTCGACACGTAGCCGCCAATGAGCACGCTTGATAATCCATTCGATTTCGTCGTTGTCGTTGTCATTGTCGTTGTCGTCATCATCGCTATTGCTGCCAGGATTAGTGTAGTCTGAACTCATGGAAGAACAAGGGCCGCCCCAGAGCCACTCGCTCTCAGATTGAGAGGGGCATGGATCCTGGCGATTTTGCACGCTGGTGATGCGTCGTTGAGAGTTGTTTGAGCGGCGGATACCCAATCGGTTGGAAGCGTGGTGGATGTCGAGTTGGGCAGGGGTGCCATCGAGTTCGAGAGCGCAAGTATTGTCGAGACGGATGCGAACACGACGCTGGACAATGCCAGAATTTGCAGGGCTGGCTGGTTGGGCTGCGCCGCTGGTGCCTGTTTGGAGGGTCATCAGGCCTAGGGGCTGGGTTGCTGGGAGGCCCATCTTGGAAGCAATGACTGAGAATAACGAGGTTATTCGGGCGAGGGTCGCATTGTGGAACGTTGCTCGGAGGTTGATGGCAGGTGATGTGGAGGACGATGCTTGAGGTACAGAATTGGGGAGGTAGAGTGTGGTTGTTTCCATGGCTGAGACTTCTACAATCAAAATGCTTGTGTTTGCATGGTCGTCAGTGAATGGTCGAGCGTAGGATACGTAGCCAGCTTTGGTGTGGGAGCTACTGATTGGTATCGACGGTGAAGGACTTGCAGCTTTACTGGCGCCAGGCGATATGCCTAGGGATGACTGTACACCGGACTGGGAACTCGAGTCTGCATCGAAAGATTTGTCTGGGGAAAAGGATATCCCCGATTGCCGAATGTCCTCCAGGCGTATCAAGATCTCAGACTGCTGGCGCTTGAGGTTGTAAGATATGTCACAGGGAATGAGCCGCTGCTCAAGCCCCTTAAGATGAAAATAACGCGCATCTCGAAGGAGCCGCGAGCGATGCTCTTCATTCCTTATTTCAACGTTGTAGCCTTGAAGTATCTTGATGAGCTCCCCAAACGTCGCGCTGTCCCTATTGGGGGCGGATGGTGGTGATATAGGTGGAGGTCGCAACAATGAACTCCTATCTAGACCTGGAAAAACCTCGGAAGGCGTTGTAAAGAATTGTGCAAATCCTAAAGAGAAGTAATTTGGACTATCACCTGGGGCCGAAAACAGGTCGCGTGGTATTTGGAAGTTCGTCCCACCAATACGAATAAATATGTCCGTGTTGAAAAGCTGCTTCGTGAGGCGGGGTACTGATTGAGGTCAGTCAACATGCTTGCGCAGTCACAGGAGACTGTGCCTTACACGAATAAAATTGCGCATCAGCAAACAATTTTACAAAATGCTCTCCATCTTTTGGTGTAATGTGATAGCCCTGTAAATGCAATGCAATTTCCCGAAAGGTGTCAGGATCTCGATCAATGTACAGCGTCCTCACGTCACCAGCACGGCCGCCATTATTATATAATTGGTCGCCAAAAAAGTGCGAGAAGTATGAGGGTGCTCTAGTAGTCTCAGTTTCAAGTTGTGCTTAGATCTGATTCTCTTGTGATGATGCTTACCATCTGACGATATCGACGCGCCAGAAAGTCGGAAAAGCTTTGATCCAATCTGGATTGGAAATACCTTCCCAGCCGGGAGCATATCCGCCGCGACTGGCGATTCAGCGAGCCTTCTTTGCCTAGAGACATCATTGACTCTGCCTTGTGGCCCTGTTCCCTTGCCTTGTTCTCTTCTCTTCTCAATTTCTGAATTTGATTTGGACGTTGGGTCACAAGATTCTTGTGCGACGACGGTTTGGGCCATGGGCGATTGGCGAGCTTCAGTTGAGGGTACAGTGACAGGCGATGTGAGAGACGTCTCAGATGACTGGCGTGATTTGGCCTGGCGCTTTGCGAAGCTCGGATGAGACTCTGCAGCGAAGGTTGGGTTTTGCGAAGTTGCGGAACTCGGTTCAGACTCGGCCTTCCTCTTCATGCCCGTCTGAACGACCGGGCGCTGTGGCGGCTTTGGCGGGGGGGACAGCGGCGTGTGTACACCGGCTGATAGTGGCAGAGCAGCCCGAGATTGCAGGACAGGTTGGAAAACTCCATCTGCAGTCGTGATGGGCAGCGGTATGCTAAAGTCATTCGTGGTCTCGTTGGGGTTCTGGAGCTCGTTGGCAAGCTCGCCCTGCGGCTCATAATGATTTGTAAAGTCTGTGAAATCAAGTGAACTGGTCCAGTCCCAGCTCATTGGCCCCGAGGGACTGAACCCAAAGCCCTGGAACTGTCCTGCAAGCTGCTGCAAGTGGTGGTTGCCGAAGTCCTGATATCTCATTGATGGGTCCGTGCAAGGCACCTGGAGCGGAGTCACAGATGCACCGGGTGCATTGTCAATGGGCTTTGCATCGTAATGGCCATAGGACTGCTGTGGAAGCTGCTGCGAAGCTCCATCCGCCTGCTCAGAGCTTTGAAAGGCGAAGTCGCTGCGCAAAGAGCTAGCGTGGGGACGGTCGCTCATAGGGCTCGAGTAGCTATTAGCACATGGGACGACGAGTCAAGGTCTGACTGAATACCTACGGGCCAAAACACCAAGCTCCACGGGCTCGAGGATGTTAGAGACGACAACAAGTCGCTGAGAAATAGCTGAGTAAGGTTGACGAGGCTTCCAGGCTGAGCGGGGATATTGCCGGAAGTGGGATAGCCAGCGTGCAGTAACAACTAATTGCACAAACTCTCAGGATTTTGTGGACTGATGTGCACCTGGCTGGTGTGAGGGCCAACAACGATATAAGTACTCCGTACCTTACCACCTATCTTTGCTATGCATGCGAAGCGTACCCTGGAGACTCGCCTCTTTCTAGCATTCCCTATGCATCTACCTACCTCACGCGCCGCAAGCTCGGACGACGACTTCGTACGTAGCCACCGACAATGGCTTTATATGCTGCTCAGTGCTCTCATCTTGGTTGGATTTCGCCCACGCGAGCTTGATAGGGCTGGAGCTGGATGCCGACTCAAAGCTCATACATGTGCTCCGTAGGAAGCCTCGCTGTGGTGATTCTGGCGCCGTCGAGAATGCCGACGTGAGGTATTAATCTGGACGTGATGATTGAATGGTTTCGGCGCGAGTTAGTCGCGACTCGCGAGGGTACCGTGGAGGATTTCGGCCGGCAGCAGCGGGTCCGCCAGATGGGCTGCATCCTGTCTGAAAGCCGCCACCAGTTGCTGCCAATGATGACAGACTCGAGTTGTACACCCTTGCAGCCTGTTTCATGAGCCTCAAGGTGTCTTCAAACATTGTCATCTGTACGGTTACCGTCTTGACACTCGAGTGCACTCAAGTATATCATGGGTACGAGATATAAAATTGACGACTACAATGCAATGAGGTATGCTATCACAGTCGCTTTGACAGATTCATCCTTAGGCAGCCTTTCAGAGGCGCAGAAACGGCCCAAACAAATACACATCTAACTATCTCTTTGATACACTAAAGTTTCGCTAGACCCAATCTCTCAAACTCTGTTGCGAATCACATCTTGATGTCAGAGTACGGGACATATTGTTCTCCACTTGCTTCTGAGACACGCTTTGCGGCGCGCTGATAGGCATCTCTCTTTTGCAATCTCCTCATATAATCGTACAGCTTTGGATAGCTTGTCTCGCTCAACGGCACTCTCTTGCAAGCCGCCTCAAGCCCAAAGTGCATCATGATATCCGCACCCGAGATGTTTTTTCCGCAGAAAAACTCGCCATTACTCGAAGACTTTTGCAGATACTCCTCAAGAAATTGGCTGTGCTTTGCCAACTCGGCATTGAGAAATGTATCTTCAACTTTACCAGCTACTGCCTTGGTGAGCGGCTTGATGAAAAATGGTACTGGCGCAGTCTTGATCTCTGTCAAAATGTCAGTGGGCTAGAAGCTACAAGACCATCTGATCTGTACATACTCATCATTATCAACGCGATCATGAGGAGGGTGAAGAAGCTGCCCTCAGCATAGTCCATCAGAAACTGGACTTGGTTAGCAACAATTCGAAACGTCATATGGATGATATTTCCCTTACTCTGTACCGCATCCAATCATCGGTCTCAGCACCCAAAACACCCTCCTTGCCCTCTGGATACCTCTGCGGGATCATATGGCGGCCAAAATGATCGCACACATAGTCGACAATTGTCGCAGATTCGGCGACAACAATTTCCTTTTCAGCACCTGCTGGGAGGATACTGATGACGGGGCTCCTGCCGAGCGGGTGGATTTTCTTCAGTTCATCACCTGCTCTCATGTCTGAGCCACGCTTGTAGACCTTGATCTCATACTCAAGGTTGAGCTCTTCGAGCAGCCAAACAGCTCGCTGTCCCCGCGACTTGTCCAGCTGACGAAAAGTTAGTATTGTTTGAGAACAAAGAGCCTGAGGTCGTGTTTATTTTGGCTTTAAAGTTTGGAAGGTCTAATAATTAGTAGTATCATGCACCTCGCCGATAATTACCTAGGTAGTGGCTTACCCAATGCACCGTAATTTTTGCTCCTTGCTGATTATTGGTCGCCATGATTGATCAACTGTTCACGAGAATACAAATGGTCTCCGCGACGTAAGAAGAATGAAGATTTGCGATTTATAGAGTGGGAGACCTTATATCTATTAAACTTGATCGAGAAATAGAAAAGGACCGAGGCTCTGAACTTTATTTCCCCGTCTCACGGTGTCACAAGCTAGCGCGGTGCCCAGGGACATGCATTCTTATATTAGCATGGGTAATGATCGTCTCTCGCATCTCAGTTCGACGTCACAACGACGGAATCTCTTCGGATGATAATTATTATTATGTTAGATACTACGGAGTACGCTCAATGCTGATTAGTTGCTGACATGTTATTTCGCATTTTGGATTTTGATAATAGTTCTGGAAGTTCTCAAAACGACGGCCAAAAGTAATATTACCTGCCAATTTTTCCAGCCATATAGAGCCCCGTGCCATGACACCGACTCAAAGATGCTTTGCGAAAACATGCCCACCTTGACAATATACACAGGTGACAGGGTTCATTACTAGGACACTGGAGTAGGATCTATTATTATGGCGTGACTTGAGAATGCTCGATCTGAGCGGGCTGCGGAGTGCATTACAGCAGGTACTGCCAAGACTTGAATCTTCCGAGATGCCGCCGACCTCATCGTATCACAGCTACCACTTCACCCATCTTTGAAGCCTCTAGCGACCTATAGACACACTTCCAAGGCCGGCAACGCCCATCAAATACCTTCAGGATGGCGGGACACAATCATGGCAGTACGCAACTCCCGCAGAATGCGCTCGTAAAGTGCACAATGGCTAAGATGACCACAGTTACCCACCAGGATCCCGCGCTCATAAAATGGAACAGTACGTCGCTCACCACACACTGCAGCTCTCTGCATCTCTTCTTCGGCTAGGACTCTAGCACCCGGATCGGGCTCAAAGCCTTCTGCAGACGATGGGAAAGCGGCGGGAGGGCTCGAGGAGACAACGTGATAGTAGGATGTGGTGCTAAAGCTATACAGACATGACCGTCAACCGTCACAAATATTTCCGTTGGACGAAGCGAACAGTCTGGATCTCATTCGCATATGTGTTCCTCGTCCCAGCCATGTTGGGGACCGCGGGATACATGACTGATGTGAGTGTGGATCGTATGCAGTAGAATGAATAATAAGAGGCTAATATATGACAGGGCAAGTGGGACTTCCGTGGCAAGAGGAGGGGTGATTTGCTCTCTGAGTATTAGATGATGTGATGGGTACTAGATACGTGGACTGGAGAATCAACGTTTCTATATATGGATGACCATTCACTACGTTTGCCAACTGAAGTCGAGAAATTGCAGTTTCTTTTTGGGTCTCAATCAATGCAGACACCAACTCCTTCATTGTTTTGGGAATGATTTAATTTGCAATTTGAATCATCTGATGAGCATGCAGCCAACCGGGGTCGTCCAATGCTCCAAGTTTCCGACACTCCCTATTGCAATTTGCCCTCTACAGTCCTTGACTACTCAAATTAGACCTTGCTCTTAGTCTCTTCTTTCCCGGCAAGCTTCTTCTGCGACTCCTCCCAGCCTTTCAACCACTCAACCTCGTCATCATCGGGCGCAATATATAGCGGACGGGTCACAGCGCGATGCCAGTATACCATGGATCGCTCGTTGATGTGAATAGCTGGATCCTCAAAAACTTCTTTCAGAGCTGTGAAGAAAGCCTCACACTCTCTTTGTAGGCCGAGTACCCGTAGGCAGCGCAGAATGCGGGTGATGCGAAGATGATTGTGGTCGAAACGGACTGCCCAATTGCTGGATTTCGTTTTCCAATTTGGGCCACGGACGATATTGTACAAGCCGGGGCTGGCTTCATGAGGCGGCGTAGTGGTCGTTGCAACAATCGCGTCTTTGCCTTTATCTTGCTCCTGCGTCGTCTCAGGCTCTCCTTCGGACTTTTGTTTCTCTACTGCCAGTCCTGTCATCACCTCGAGGCCGTAAAAGTGTAGCATGCGCTCAAAGCTTAGACGAAGTCGGTCCTGAAGGTCGCGCCGCGCATGGAAAGCCTCCATGACTTCGCGGTCAATTACTGGTGCTTCCCAGTTGAACGCAGAGCCTTCTGGGAGGGGAAATAGCATCTGAATATAGTTGTGACCATGTTCAAGTTGCCCATCTGGCCATGTAAGGATGTCTTCCATTGTCCGACCACGAGCATCTTTGGCATGAATGTCTGCATCGTAGAAGCGGACAATGAACGGGGTCTCCGACACGGTGCCAGTAGGTTTGGTAGAGGTGATCCCTGGAAATTTAAATCGCTTGTTCGGAAACATGTTGTTTGATGCAGGCACGTATATGTTCGAGGCTGTGTTGTCACGTGGATTATCACGTGAAGCTCAGAGGCTGCGCAAAAGAACCGTCTGCAGCGGCTTTATCTCGCTCCTGGTGATTAGAGAATCTGCACGTGGACTTGGATTAGTGGGAAATGGGAACTAAGAAGATCAAGTGTAAACCTTTAGTCGCCCGTGTGCTTTATCAGAGTAATCCAAAACCTGTCTGTTCACTGGACTTAGGCAGCAGCGTAGCTGACTCCGAATTCCCCGACGCAACTGAAAATCAATGTATGAAAGATAAAAATATGTATTGCTACGCAAGCCAGCAATGGTAATAGATATGGAATATATGGGAAGCTTCAGATGGCGAAGCAAAGTTGTATGCACCCAGGTAATAACTCGCACAGGCCTAATGCAAATCGAGCTTAGTGCACTTGCCGATTTGGAGTGACGACTACCTCGTCCTCTAATTATGCTTCACTGAATCTTTGCAAATACTGTCTCTACAACTGATTTTTGCAAAAAGTAAGCCTGGGGTTCTCACATGCGCGTGTAATGGTTTGGCGTCCCTCTAACGCCAGTTGCCCTGTGACGTCAGTGCCGCGTATTGTTGAGCCACATTAGCTAGTATTCACTGGATATGAAAACAAGGGAAGCGAGTACGAAGTACACAAACCTGTTGGGCGATATGCACCGACGGGCTTCTGTCTGGTACTACTGGAATATAAAGGCGACGGTGGCGCTGTTCCAAGTTTCTGGCGTGAGACAGTCGACGCTAATTCCACGTCCTTCATTCAGTGCTTCCTTATAGACGTGATTGTGCCTTTTCGTTCTGCAAAGTCAGCTCATCCACAATTCCACTCACTTCAAGATGGGATCTAAAGGTACGGCCAGATTTGTAACTTGATCGCGCATGAAGCTGACGCAGGCTGCAGATCAAAAACCAACACCTGAGAATCACACTCTCCTTCAAGGTTATGAGTGGAACTGCCCATCAGACAACAAGCACTATAAGCGCCTTATATCTGAGGTACCAAAGCTGAGAGACATCGGTATCAACAACATCTGGCTTCCGCCTGGTTGCAAAGCTGCGAATCCCGAGGGTGTTGGCTTCGATATCTACGATTTGTACGACCTTGGCGAGTTCGACCAGAAAGGCACCAGAGCCACTAAATGGGGTTCAAAGGAGGATCTCCTTGAATTGTGCAAAGTCGCCAATGAACATGGCATTGGTTTGTACTGGGATGCTGTCTTGAACCATAAAGCCGGCGCAGACAAGACTGAGAAGTGCCGCGTGGTTGAAGTCGATAACGATGACCGCACCAAAGAAATTTCAGATGCCTACGAAATTGAAGGGTGGTTAGGCTTCGAATTCCCAGGCCGTGGCGACAAGTACTCGAGCATGAAATATCATTGGGAACACTTCAGTGGAACAGACTACGATCAAGCCACAGAAAAGAAGGCCATCTACAAGATCCTCGGCGACAACAAAGGTTGGAGTCAAACCGTCGACGACGAGTCTGGCAATGCGGACTATATGATGTTTGCCGATATCGACTATTCACATCCCGAAGTCCAAGAAGATGTCAAGAACTGGGGTGTCTGGATCACCAAAGAGCTTGGCCTCAAGGGTTTCCGACTCGACGCTGTGCAGCACTTTAGTGAGCGCTTCACGAACGAATGGGTCGACAATCTCCGCGAGCAGTGCGGCAACGACATCTTCATCGTTGGCGAGTTCTGGACCGGAGACCCAAAGACCATGGTGGAGTGGCTCCAGAACCTGGACCACAAGTTCTCCCTATATGATGCACCACTGCTCAACAACTTCTCTTCAATCAGTAAAACCGAGGAGGCAGATCTACGCAAAGTGTTTGACAACACTCTTGTTCAGTTGGATCCTATCAGTGCCGTTACCGTTGTAACAAATCACGATACACAGCCTGGTCAGACGATGGAAACTCCAATCGAGGGCTTCTTCATGCCTCTTGCATACTCCCTCATTCTCCTCCGTAATAAGGGATACCCTTGCCCCTTCTATGGTGATCTCTATGGCCTGAAAAAGCCTGAGACGCCTGCTTCATGTGGTGGGAAGCTCGCCGACCTGATCCTCGCTCGCAAGCTGTATGCATACGGCGACCAGGAAGACTACTGGGACAATCCTAATCTGATTGGCTTTGTGCGTCGTGGAACTTGGGACAAGCCCGCTGGTCTGGCATGCTTGATGAGCAACAAAGGCCCAGGAGAGATTCGTATGGCCGTGGGTGATATGCACAAGGGAGAGAAGTGGACCGACATTTTGGGCTGGGAGCAAGGTGAAGTCATCATTGACAATGAGGGCTATGGCACATTCAAGTGCCCAGGAACCAGTGTTGCAGTCTGGGTCAGGAGTGATGCTAAGGGAAGGGACAAGTTCCCAGTCAACTTTGATGTCAATATCTACAACAAGGCATAGATAGATGGTCAAGATTTCCGTTATAGACAACATTTCTCAATCATAGACTAGATAGAAAACGGACTAAATATAAATACTTGGATCGCTAAACACCGTCCAAGCAACCCAATTTCCCTTTTCGAAAAAAAAAAAGATTCCAGCAAAAAGCCAAGTCCCCAAACACATTCCTCACAGATTCATCATATTTGGCATATCTATCTCCCCACGCGAACGTATCGGTCATGCAAGAAATTTACTCATCAGGCCAACCTTTATGCAGCATAATCGATCAGTCTAATAGGCCGAATAGCATGAATAGAGATAATAACAACCAATGCTCTATTCTCATCTACAAAGACGCCTATCTCAAATACATTCATACAAGTTTAACTCAAGTTATTAGTACATCTGCGCCACCGGTGCTCTCTCGGTAACTCGTCAACACTCATCTCTGCAGGACTCTTACCTACGCTTGCGCCCACATTTTCCCTTCCCAAAAAAAGCCTTCAACTGCTCGTTTCGCCACGAGGTCCTCATACGAAACGACCAGCCCCTCTCACCCTCGGCCAACATTTGCGATGTTTCTTGCGTTATTAGTTCTTAATAAGAACTGGATACGATCCTGCTGTAGGAGAGAATTGTCATTTCTGGAACTCCAGATCTTTAATCCACTCAAAACTTTTCTTGGGGGCACTAGGTGTACTCGTCTGGTAATGACATATGTTATCCTTGCTTCCAGTAACGAAGTTCTCCCAGTTGGGTACCCAGCTTGGTAGTCGCAATCTCGAGGGTCCGAAAGATCTACATTTCAAGAGCAACAAAGATTTCTCGACCCGGATCAGGTATTCTGCCACATTGACGAAGACATTGCACACGTCTAAAGAATAGTCCGGCTTTATAAGTTGTGCATGGGGGCTATTTGGGTCCACGAAACCCCATAAAGCGAAAACGTAGTCCCTTAGGTCCGTTGCGGAGGGCATAGAAAATGTTTCCATAACTTCCAAAGAGATGGATTTTGTTGGCGAAAAACCGTTCTCTGTACGTTTGTTACGAAATTTCATGACAATATCGATCATGTTGTTGGCTGGGCAGTATCTAGCAAGCGATTTGTAATGAACAAGATTTCAAAAGCGAGCGATTACCACCTGTGTCATATATGTGTTATTCCAAGCTGTTTTCGCATCTATTATGTCTTGGAGACTGAAGGATACCTTGCCCGCGACGAAGCACATCTGACCGGCGTACACTATCTCTTGACAGATCCAAGCCCTTCTCCAGTAATCGAGTGATAGCAATATCTCCGGCAAAGCCCTCAAGTAGTATGGTTCAAGTACAGCAGCTGTGCGAGGAGTTTCTTGCAACCATTCTGGAACCTCATCGTACCCTTTCTCTCTCGAGGTCATTGACCTGTGGAAATCTGCCCAGTCCTTCAATTGTTGCACAAGCAGATCCAAGAGTGGTTCGCCACCCAGCCATCCTATGACCCTACGAGCAGTACGATAGATGGTATGCATTTGAGCAACTTGCTGCGACCTCTCGTCGCGGTTGTTTTGGTCAATACAAATGGTGTCGACCCATACCAGATCGCATTGATGATCATTTCGAAGGTGTTTCAGAGCTGAACTGAGGTTTCCATTTTTTGTCGCTAGCCAGGTTTTTTCATGGTTGTCTACATTAGAAAGTCGGACTGGAATGCCAGAGTTCCAGACATAAGAGAGCGCTGTGAACGGTGGGCAATTGCCTAGACTTGTTTCAATCGAGCCGAAAGGAATTGACAAGTCTGATGTTGGGGTATCGATGAATTTGATAAGACGAATCTCCCCTCTCAGTGAGTTGATTTGTCTGTAAGGTGGACCCACGACTTCGAATTTGACGGATTCATGATCATCGTCGAATTCGGGTTTAAGATGGTGCCTAGGTGATTCAGTCTGCATGTTTGTGGTTTCTTTACTGTTGCTAGTGCGAGCTGATGGAAACGCAAGCAGATAGTCACATTTATGAATTTAGTCAACATGTTATCCATCGACATGACCGGTGCGGGGTATCAGTGTGCTGGCATTGTCGTACAACATAGGCGAAATGCAATGCCAATACCGAAAATGTTCCAGCCTGCCTATCCACCATTTCATGTGCTTTAGACCTCAGCTTCGGAGGCTACCTTCTTTCTCGGCAGCGAATGTGATTGGCGGAGCAGAGCTGGGTGATCATGTGTTGATACGACAAAGGCATTAGGTGAAATACCCGTCGCAATGATCGTTGCAACGATATCTAGAAGTGAGTTAATGGGAGATTCTACATACAGACTCTCCAAGCGTCAAGTTAGTTCGACAAATCAAATTTCCAGAAGACAAATGATACGTAGTTACTCTCTTATTGATCAGTCATCGACATGGGTTCAACTTGGCGCGCTTTGAGAGTCTGTAGTAATACGCTGAACAGCTCCAACTCTGGAAAAAGCGCTGGTTCGATTCCAACATTATGGTTGGGGGCGAAAGCGCTACTGTAGGTAAAGGCTGGAACACCAACACCATAGGGTGTAGCGAATGATGTATTATATACAATCTGAAAGCGAGCTTAACATGGTAATACCTGGATACATGAATTGAAATGGTTCTGGTCGCTCCAGGGCTTGGTTTTGTCTTTCCGCTTCCAGCAACCTTGGAATGCATTGATTACATCAGGTCACTGCGTCTACCACAAACCCCCTCTTTACACCCCTCACAATACTGACTCTCATGCGGCTTCATAGCCCTCCCCCCAAACGGCGGATGCTCCACCTTTGCCCCAGCCCACTTATCCAACCAATACGCCACACGCTTCACATAAGCCTCCTTGTCGATCGTCAGCACGCCCAGGGAATCACACGCCTTGCAACGCTGCCCATACACGGTGGCATTATACATGTTTGCAGCGTACTTTCTGATGACGATGGCGATTTGGCCACTGGGCCAGGAGTGTGTCGAGCAATTGGTATTGACGCAGCGGAATTTTCCCATGATGTGGGTTTGCCGAGTGTTGGCTGGAGGTTGGTCGGTTGATGGGGTGAAGGTTGGGGGTGGAGTGGATGAAAAGAGGGCAGTTAGGACCTCTTGGTGTAAGGAGGGGTACATTCGGGATATTCTTTTGTCGGGCTTGCTTTTTTTAGGGGGCATTTTTTTTTGGGAGGGGTGGTGGGTTGGGTTGCTGGGTAGGGAGGATTTATTGGCTTGGAGGTGAAGGTTAGGTATTTGTATGAGTTGTCTTGTTCTTGTTTGGTGATGGCCTTCGTTATTTAGCGTTTGGATTGTTGGTATAGGAATGCTGTAGGTACTGCATTTTAGGTGGTGGTATGGAATGTGGCCGAGGGTGTGGGTGGACATTTTTGCGTTTTATGGAAGCGGTAACTACAAGTTCATGGGGAGTATTTTGACTTGCAGGTTGGAAAGACTGAGAACAGATCGATATGTTTCTAGTTATAGGTTATGGATGCAGTTACTGATGACTATTCAGTGAGATCAATCGACAATGGAAGTCAGCTGTATGGTATGCAATCGACCTCATACCGCCTGTGTGAGTGTCATCCATGTCCAGATAGCACCAAATCCTTCTGCTAAGAGTGCAGCGCCTGGAATTTTCTGGTGGGGTGGTCCACAAAGAGCAGCATCATTTGGATGAGAACCACCTTGGAAGGCTAAGAAGCAACTTACAGAGTGAAAGCGGCCGTTACATCCAACGAGGTTTTGCCGATATCGATATTAGGGATATTAATGGCAATATTAGTTTCAAGATAGAAGCAGTTTTATTACGTGCTTTTATAAGCATATGGTGCTTCAGCCCTACATGATAAGTCGTGAGTCGTGAGTGGGGGTTGTTATTAGCAGAAGAGGATCCCTGCCGAGAGGATCGACTAGGCTGAAGATGGTTAGCGTTTTTGTACTAAATTTAGAAACTTGTACAGAGTACATATGTACTCCGTACCGAGTAATTAATTCCTGAGAGCTGAGTTTTGGACAGCCAATTCACATGCCCGCCGCAAGACAGTTGGTTCACCGTGGCCTGCTTTTTCCTTTGTTGCTATGTATGGGGACATTTGTTCGAATGGTATCCATCGGCCCAAATTCAGATATGTAGCAAGACAATTCCGCCAACAGTGAAGAAAGTCGCAAGCGAAGACAAGGCCCGACTACATGTAGTAATTAATAGCAACCCAACGTTCGCTCGGTGTCCGTTCAATGCAAGGCCATAATGTCGACGCTAGCGGAACGAACATGTATCCACTGGGCGGTAGGTGGTGCTAGGAACTGCGTCACCTGCTTCGACCTGCATGCCTAAAGGATTCTCAACGCTCGTATCTGCGGTACATAATCTTGCGCCGAGTAGACAGCAAAGGTGGGATGAGGGTCTCTGACGACATGATATGTACCTACTCGACTGGCAATATGACAGAGTGGCAGCGTAATATGCCCCAAGGCCAATGGTACCAGGCACAAAGCACTGCCACCGCCGCTAGACATCAGCAGCTCGTCCCCCCGGAGTCTATGTGCACAAGTGACAAGGCTAGCTTTCTATCGCATGGTGTTGCGGCTCGCGGGTTTCCATTTGCCAGACTACCCTGCACGTGCGGCTGGCCGGGCTGAGGGATACGCAACCTTGGAAAGCAGCTCGACGGCTGTACGAAGTAATACTTAGTAGAAGAAAGCGAAGCCGACCATGGGCAATGCTGTGACCCGTCTCACTGCCCGGATAGATGCGCGTATTTTGCGACTGATTTGAGCGTCCATGTGTCCAGAGCAGAGCTTCTACTGATCGCTTTTGGCCGTTGGTCGAGTAGGCATTCTTAGCTGAGGTACTGCTGTCTCCGCCCCGCCCTGTCCTCTAGGCTCTCTATCCTGCAAGTTTCCAGACACCGCTGCCATGCCTCCTTTCTTTTCAAAGTCAAAGTCGAACCGATCGCAACCTTCTGTCGACCAGACTTCGGCCCAGTCGTCGCCAAACCCATCTGGTAAGCGATCAGCTAGTACCAAGTACCGCCTCCAAGCGTGCATGCAGCTGACCAAGAAGCGCTGGCAGTGAACAACGAGGGGACGGCACGATACCAGCCTGCAGAAGGCCACCAGGGCGTTCCACTGGTCCAGCAGCCACTTGCACAGCAACACCAGAATCCACATCCACAGCGAACGACAAGCACCCATCGCTTGAGTGCACATCTCGATCAAAACTACCAGCAACAGCAGCCTGGCATTCCTCAGCAAGCACTCGGCCTTGATCCCAGCCTCTATCAATCCCAACCTCCACCAGCCTACGTTCCCGAGCCGAAGAAGCAGTCGCTCGGCAGTCGCATAGCTGGCCGTTTCAGTAACAAGGATTCCGATTCCAAGGATTCCGCCAAAGGCGGTCTGAGCAGACACCGATCCACTCGCAAGAGTGAGGGTAGACTTGCAGAGCAACAGCTACAAAACAATCACTTTCAGGCTTCGCAGCAGTGGCAGCAGCGTCAGGGATCCACGTCGAATCTGCCTCCGTCCAACGAGCAAGACGAAGACAACCTCGATCCCTTTCTGCAGCAAAACGGTCGTGACACGCCCCAAGTACCACCAAAGGATATTCAATACCAGCAGCATCCTCAACAACAACAACAACAACAACAACAACAACAACAACAACAACAATTTGCTCCAAACCCGCACCAGCAACCGTTCAATCGGCCCGCACTTGATCGAGTCAGCACAGAGGGAAGCTATCAGACCAAAACGTCTGGCGGCGGGGTATCCCAATATAGCCCCGACCAATACCACCAGCAGCAGCAACAACAACAGCAACAGCAACAACAGCCACCGCAATACCAGACCTACCAGCCTGTTGCTCAACGCCCACAAAACCCGAGCGAATATCAAGCTTTTAATCCACAGAGTGCGCCAAGCCCTCTTTTGGGCAACACACAGCCGCAAAGCCAGGCTCAAGACCAGACACCGCCGAATTACTACGCATACCAACAGCAAAACCACCAACAGGGCCAAGCACATTCACCGCAAGATAACACTCCCCAGAACATACAGTATCAGCAGCAGCAACAACAACAACAACAACAACAACAGTTCGCTGCACAACCTCAGCCTCAGCCGCATCAAAGCCAAGACTTCCAACAGCAAGTCACACCCCTACGCACATCTTCGCAGCAGCTCCCCGAACTGCAACACCCGCAGGCAATCCGCCAGCCTCTTCAGATTTTCCAGCAAGGGCAGCAGATTGATCCGCAACAACTGCTTCAGCTTCGTCCTCCATCGTCACAGCACCAGCTTGCCCCGCCTTCACCCCTCCAGCCTCAACCTCAACCACAACAGAATTACGATCCACAGCAAAACAAACAACCACAATCAATCGAATCGCAATCGTCAAATTCGACGCCACCCCAACAAGGCCAAGATAACATGGCACCAAGTGCACAAAGTAGTAGCAGGAACACGCTGAGAAAGGTCACTGATAGCGGCCAGCAGCAGCCAGGGGCACCATCCAGAGAACCGTCTCTGCTTCAACAACCTCCAGCTCAAGGTCAGCCCTTTGGACAGCCGCCTGTGTCGCCGGGCATGCCAACATTCGACGCTAATGTCGTACCAACAGCTTCGCAAGGTCAGCCTTACCGTGGCGAGAAAGGACAACAAGGGCAACAGACACAACAAGGAGAGATGGGTCGCGCCACACCTCCGCCAAGAATGATCGCCTCAGAAATGTCTGACGAAGAGGTTGCAAGTCTAATAAAGGAGTACGACATTCAGCGTAAGCATCTCCTGCATCAAGGGGCTGACTAGAGCTGACGCTTTTATTCAGGCGAGAAGTACCAAAAGGTAAAGCGATACTTCTTTGAGCAACAAACACAGGTACATCAATTGCAAAACACCCTTGCAAACCAGCGACTTTCTCTGTCCCGCACATCTTGGGACGACAGTGAATACTCGACGCGATTTAACCGACTGGATGGCTTGATAGCTCAATTGTCTTTTTCAATTAGGAAAGAGTGGAAAGCCATCCCACAGTTTTTACACCCCGTGGTCAACAAGACCGCAGTAGAGACTGGTAAGCAGGAGATGACGGCTGTTGGCCGTGCCTTCATCTCGCATTGGATTGTCGACAACATTTTCGACAAATACTTCCATCCAGATCTTGAACCAGGATTTTCAACCCAACTGCAGACTATCGTTAGCAATATTCGAAAGTTTTCGCCGCCGTGCCACAGCCCTGAAGACGATGATTCTTTGGCTGCCAAGATCACTAATTGGCGGTTAGCAACGCTGGACGGCATTGCAGATTTGCTCAGATCGCCTTCGGCCGAGGCGCACCGTCAAGTACTCATAGAGACACTCAACGAAAAGCTTATAGCGTCGTTGCAAATGCACATGCACGAACCTGCTCCACCGGATCTGAACGGTGGCGTGCCCATGATTATAGAACTAGCGATCAGCATCGCTCAACATCTGCCCTTGGAAAGCCGGGAGGTCCATATTGAGTATTTTCCACCTGGCCATGCCATCTTGCCAGATCTCATGAAGTTGGAGACGGGCATCCCTGCTCTCACGGCACCCATTGCGGAGCCTCTAGATGATGACCGTGCATCACTCCTCAGTGTTGCGTCCAAGGTGGATGACAATACGTCCGTGACTGGAGAGGAAATGAAAGCGGACGCGGGTAAGGAGGACAAGAAGCGCAACATGTTTGGCTTTGGTGGTGGTTCGAAGAAGCCTACAACTGCTCCGGCAAGTTTGGGCAAACGCGAATCCACCCTGGGTGCCGGCGGTAGCCAACAGAATCTCACGCAGAACCAGCCTAGCAGCTCGAACGGGCCCAAGGATGACCCTCCGGCGCCGCGTGTGCGTTTGGCAGTTGGTGCTGCGGTTCAGATTCGGGGTAAGAGTATTCTTATCAAAGCGCCCGTATACAGCACGTGAAAGCACTTTTGTACGCATTGTGATGTGAACTTGGTCTGAAAGATTGTATAAAGCCAACGCATTGGTGACGATTTCCTGTTTCGATTCTAGATACGCCATTTGTCTTGGGTGGTTTGAACATGGCGGATCATAGCAAGATCAAAAAACGCATGTCTTTTGGGCGATTTTTGTACGTACCGATACCCTCGCTGTTTCTACGGTTATATAGTGCAAGACATCCTTGGGAACCTCCGGAAAGACTGTTTTTCTGGTGGGCAGCTATGAGAACTTTAGCCATAGGAGCCCTCCAAGACAAATAATATTAGTTACCAGAGACGATTGCGGAGTGAAGTGACTTCCCATTGGCCAGCCCCGTAGACTCCGCTTTGTTTACCCTTCCAAGCACCACCTGCACGACCCCAACCTTTGAGAAGGATGGACAATACAGGCGTATCTCCGTTTTTCAAATGTAAAACTCTCCATACCCAACACTTGGCTATGCTAACTCAATGCAGCAACTTCCCTGTCAGCCGTGTCGCCAACTGCATCGCACATTGCTTCTCTCTCAAGTACGCGCTTGCAAATACGATGCCTGGCGACCCTTGAAGTCACACGAAGCATTGCGCTACCAAACAATCATGATGGAAAGAACTCAAGAATTGCCTGGTCGCCAGCAACAAGTTCTGCACAATCACACGAAGTATCGACGCCTTCGCGCCGTCCTTCTAGCCGTCGCCTGCAATCGAATCGCATCCTCATATTCGATGACGATACAACACGGGTGTACGATCTAGGGGACGAAAAATGGAACGCCACCATTAACAACGGATCTGGTGGGATGGGTAAGAATGTCCACGTCGAGTTTGGTGCGTCCCAGGATGAGGTGCTCGTTTGGAGTGACTTTGCTGCTTCTCTCAAAGTATGGTGCCTCCGAACAGGGCGAGCAGTCGAGATTAGAGACCCCAAGTTCCCAGGAAAAGAAGGCAGGGGCTGGGGATACCGACCTTCGGGACATGGTAGAGGATCAGTGTTGGCATTACTATGTCGCAACTCGGGACTCGACATTCTCCTACTCCTTTCCTCCCGCACATACACACTTCTTTCGCGCATAGAACTTCCTACTATCGACGCCGCCAATCTCAAGTGGAGTCGTGATGGGCGCTGGCTCGCCATCTGGGACACTGCATCTGCGGGGTACCATCTTCATATTTACACTGCAGACGGACACTTGTACCGCACCATCACACGCGAACCATCCGACGATCTGGAAGCTTGGGAAATAGAAGGCTTGGGCATCAAAAGCGTAGAATGGCTGCCGGGTAACGAGAGATTAGCAGTGGGTGGATGGGACAGAAGAGTTAGAATTTTGTCCACGCGAACGTTTGCGCCACTGGTATTCTTGGATCATACAGCAAACATACACATACCCAATGCATCAGTATATATGGAACACCTTGATGGACAAGGCAACAGAAGCTACGTCCTTTCTCAACAACCCGTCACTCCGCCAAAAGCACCCCTCGAGAAGAATGAGATGAGCTTGATGAAGCAAGGAATAAGTATATTGGCGTTCAACAGCGACGGTACGCTATGCGCAACGCGGGACGACTCAACACCTTCGACAGTATGGATATGGGACTTGCGAAGCCTCAAGCCGAGGGCAATTCTGATCCAGTATGCCCCAGTCAAGGGCTTGCAATGGCATTCTCACGACACAACCCGCCTCCTTATTCAAACAACACACGACTCTCCAGCCGTTTATCTATATACCACTTCATCCCTGTCGACATCAATGTCCTCCTCGTCATCCACAAGCCACCACCACCGCCACCAACAACAACCACCGCCCCAAATCCTTGGCCTCTCAGCTCAGTTACCAAAACCTGCAAATTCTGTGCCCCCAAGATGGACCATATCTTGGCTTGCAACACTACCAGACAAAAAGCCAGTTTTCACACTAGGCCATCAACAGGGCTACATACTAGTCTGGCCAGACGGCAAGGACCAAATCCTCCGGTTCGAGCGCGAAGACGAACAAGACCAAAGCGACGATAGTCTATTCGACATATTAACAGGGCGCACGCCCATTTCAAGACTAAGAGATAACACAAGCGATGACATGGAAATTGAAGCAGATGAGTACGACGACAGTATAGTACTAGACGACACCTTTAGGGAAAAAAGGGAAAAGACGGGCAGTGCCAAAGGCACAAACAACAATATCCCAAAGAGCAGAATGCAAAGCATAGATGGACTGGGCGATAGCGGGTTAGACGAAATGTTTTGAAAGCAAGAGATGTAATAATTTTAATTTTTTTTATAACTAGTTATAGTTAGTTATTCAATTTGTTTTCCCTGCTTTAAAAAAAAAGATGTTATTTTTATTAACTAATTAATTAATAAATACACATCCTCCAACTACTTATAACCCTATCTCGACATTCAAATCAAAAATCTCACAAGCCCAAATGATTACTCTCACCACCACCACTTAGTTTTTTCTTTTCCCCCCCTTGCTCATTTAACCCAAAGTGATTGCCCCCAATACTCTCCCCTTCTTTCCCACCCCCAGCATAACTATCCCGATTCTTCCCGCCCAAAATCTCCATGCGCTCCTCCTCGTGGCCTAGCAGTGGGCCCAGGGCGCCGCGCGTGGTTCCGCCCAAGGCATTGCCTAGCGGCCCCGTTAGGCATTTTTCTAGCGGCGCGCCGACGGGGCGGAGAGTGGTGTGGAGGGCTTTTCCTGCGGGGAAGGGGGTTAGTTTTGGGTGGTGGAGGAGGAGGAGGAGGAGGAGGGCGGGTGGGTTTATTTTTAGGATGGGAAAGGGGAGGAAAAGGAAAAGGAAAAGACTTACCAGCAGGATCTCCAATGGTGCCTAGCAATCCTGGAGTTTTGTGATTTTCGTCTGTTTCGGTTTTGGGTTTTGGTGGTGGTGTTGTTGTTGTTGGGATGTGTTGTTTGGTTTCTTGGGTTTGGGACATGGTGGAATTTGGATTGTGGGGTTGGGAATTGGGTTGGTGGTGTTTTGCTTGCTGATCGGGTTGTCGTGTTATATGTAGGGGTCTGCGGTCATGACTGCGTGTTTCACTGGAGGGGTGGTTGTGCAAGATTTCAAGCTTCAGGCAGGTTGTGACGTCAGTTTGGGGGGTTGCAGGATGGAGGTTGGCGTTCATGTTAGTAAGACGTTTGAGTGACTGGGGGGTATGACAGCTTGGCTTGTTCATCATCTTTACTTTGGGAAATGGGGCGAGGATGAGAAATCCAGAGTGCAATTCAGTAGCTATGGTTTGCTAGCTACCACGGAGCATTTGTGTCGTCGTCGTTATAAAATGCCCCGTAAACATTGTAAAAAAGAAAAGAAAAACAAAAGTCCCGCACACGCTTTTCTCGTGTCTCAGTCCACGTAGTACTCTATGTACAGGACTGAGAGATTGAGGAATCATATTGCATATATGCAATTCGACAAAGGAAAA
>SSBG01000008.1:483919-495052 GCA_028220655.1 Shiraia bambusicola | reverse complement strand
GGTTGTTGTTGGTTTGGGGGGGGGGGGGGGGCGAAAGTGAGTAGTGTTTTATGTGTGGATGCTTTCTTTGTTTGCTGGATCAAGTCTAGGTTGAAATGTTGTTGTGTGGATAGATGTAGATTGCACATATACTTTCGGATGTGTAGGCGATATTGTGTTAATTGCTGTGTTTCTGGCTAGTCGTGTTGAGTCTGGCGTGTTATCGGTTGATGAAGGGATTTGGGTTTAGTTAGAGGGGGGGGGGAGAGGGGGTTTAAAGTAGGTAGAGGGGCATTCCTGACTGGAGGGAGGGGCGGGTTGGGGAAGACGGGGGTGTATAGTATGTGTAAATGAAGAGAGAGAATCGCGTGCTTGTATGGTGTATGCATGTAAGTGTGTTTGTGATGGGTGGAGTTTCTTGGAGGTGCTGTTTATGGGTAGGAGGGAAGGACTGGGGAGAGTGTGTATATAGAGGGGTGAGAGGACCTGGTTTTTGGGAGAGGGCAGATTGTTTGATTATCGAGTATTGCTTCTAGCACTGCTGTACTTTCGACGAGCTTCATCATGAAGTCGGTTATTGCTCTTGCGGTTCCTGCGCTTGTCGCTGCCCATGGACACGTCGATAAGGTTATTGCTGATGGCGTCACGTATCAGGGCTGGAATGCTGCTTTGAAATATCAGAATCCGATTCCTGCTACTGTAGGATGGCAAGCGGATAATCTCGACAATGGATTCGTTTCGCCGGATCGCTTTAACAGTGTGGATATCGTCTGCCACAAGCTGGCAAAGAGCAACGGTGCTTCTGTCCCCGTCAGGCCAGGGACCAAATTGACCTTCAAATGGTGAGCATATACTCTCTTAAGCTGACGACACTCACTGCTAGCGGAGACCAACAACTAACTTGCACCCACAGGGACACATGGCCCGTCTCCCACGTCGGCCCTGTCATGGAATACATTGCGCCTGTATCTGGGGATTTCTCCTCCATCAACCCCTCCTCCCTCCAGTGGACCAAGATCGCCGCCTCAGCCTGGAAATCCGGCAGCAACCCCGGCTCCTGGGTCACCGACGATCTGATCAAGAACAACTTCAGCTGGGACCTGACGATCCCCAACCTTGTTCCTGGCAACTACGTGATACGCCATGAGATTATCGCTCTCCATACCGCAGGCCAGGTAAATGGTGCCCAGTCGTACCCTCAGTGCATCAACATTGTCGTCTCTGGCTCGGGCACACAAAAGTTGACCGGTGGCGTGCCTGCGACTAGCTTCTATACACCCAACGATCCAGGCATCAAGTTCAACTTGTACACTTCATTCTCTTCGTACCCCATTCCTGGACCCCCGCTTACCAAGGTGTCCAAGAGGGAGCATGCTCGCGACTTTGCATAGAGATGCGGTAGTATGGTAGCTTCAGGGTGGGCGATACGATGTGGAAGTTCGATTCTTATGTAGATATTCTTGAAACCTGCAATTGCGGTTCTGCATCGAGTCGGCATGTACTTTTTTTTTGCCTAAATTTGTGCCGTTATGCTATGATGGGCTTTGAATCAAAGCGCTGCAGTATCAAGAGCAAATGACATGTGCATCTTTCCTCTTCTCAACAGAATGAACTGACTCGGTGAGCTCTAGTCATGTTAGTATTGGACCTCCCTGGCTAAAAGTTGATTTGACCACGTGAGAAACTTAATTGATAAAGCACATGCTGGTAGCGATAAAAGTTAGGCTAAAATATTACCAAATTTTGCTTTCCTAAAATAGATGTCTCGCAAGCCAGCGTGAATACCCGGACAAGTTTGCCTTACCGTAAAGGCAATGTCTCCGCTGAGATATTGGTGGGCGTGGCCGCGTCAGCATAGCTTGGGATCTTCGAGAATCCAGCCACGGCAAACGTCTTGTCTAGCGATACTTGTCGCAAGGTCTAGTGTTCGAGTCTGAAACTGAAATACCCCTGAATAGGAATTATGACCTGGTACGTCATTTAGAAGAAAAATATGGACACTTCCAGTTGCGTTTTTCAAAACCAGCTTGTGAGTATGCCTGGCCCATACATACCTATTTCTGCCCAGCCTTCTCGGACGGCCCGGCTGTCAACGTTTGAATTCACGAAGCCCACGATTCGCAACTTACGCGTTCCTAAGGCCAAGCTTAGCTACTACTGCGGATCGCAGCGGGTTGTTCAAAGGCTTGAATTTGCATGGGCGCACGTGAAGTCAAATGTAGCCAATCAGCTAATGGGATGTAAGACTTCGCCGGCATCCGATTGATCACTGGCAACGTATGGCCAACATGGTGTGTTCTTGGAGGGTGATGTGGACGCTACCGGACTTTTGCTGTACGGATACCCGGTGGATGTCTATAAGCCTGAGTTGCTCCCTTGATACTCCTCTGCGCTGGTTTGCCTACCATTACTCTCACCCAAGTCCACCGTTAACGTCCATCTCTTTTTTTTTTCTTCAACAACCATTACCCCTCGTTCGAAGCGGATCACTTTCCCATCTGCCCTGGCAGTAAATTCCGGACCATCCGGCTTACCTAGGCTTGACGCTTCCGTCCGCTACAGTATTTGCTGGCCTTTTTTTTTCTGTGAAAAATACCCATTCATCATACCAAAACTGGTCTCCAATAGAGGCCCAATCAACACTGCAACATGTACATTCCGAAGAGAGCCGCCATGATGTTCGAAAAAAGAGACAACATGGGGTTTGGCATGGCCCCTGCTCTTATTATCTTTCTCGTTATCCTCGGGGCAGGCTTCCTCGTATGCTGTGGTTTCGCAATCATGAGATACTATGGAGGAGACGCCGATCAAGATAACTGGACACAAAGATCGCCAGCTCAGGATGCTTACATGAAAGAAGTCCGCGAACGAAATTGGGGCAAACTTCCAAGGCTTGGGTTGCAGCGACCATTACCGTCCTCAAGCCGGAACTTAGCTCATGCGCCAATCAGTCCCAGGTAAGCTGAAGCGCCTGCTCTTGAGCACCGCGTGCTGACCAGCAATAGCGCCACCACAAACACAACATACGGATGAGAGGGTATGCGTGTGGTAGAGGTTAATGATCGATAAGAGTTGTCTCGAGTTGAGTAGACATCTTACAATAATGCCGCACATGTTGGACGAAAAGTATCGTAATGCTTTCCTGCCTACAATCTCGTATCGGCGCATCCAGTATTGGTTCAAACAGTCTGCTGAAGGCACGCACTCGTTGAAATTATGATGATGGTTGGATACACATTGGCGTTTGGCGTCATTTCGGTCTATGGTCATGTCGTCTCGTGATGTCGAGACGATGTAAAGTCGAAGCGCCCGTACAATGTTTGTATTGTATTTGACATAAAAGAGGTTGCAGCAGAACACCAACTGTTGACCGAAGGTCCGTGTCCTTGTCTGCCATGCTTGAAAGACTCCATCCATCCAAGCGCATAACATCTAGGAGATGAAGTGCGGGTGTAGCAAAGTCTGTAGATTGACTCCGATAGTAGAAGCAGGCCATTCAATCCAATGCCAATTGTCGTCACCTATGACAAGCGCAGCTGTTGACAACATATTACGTCCCATACCATCAATCCAAAAAGGACCTGTAACCTTGGAAGGTAGGATAGCAAAATGTGCAACCATCACCCAAGCCTCCATGCGTCGTTGCTCCAACTGTGAGATAAACTCAAGCGAAAGTGAGACTGGCCAATCGAAGACCGAAGTCCAATCAAAAATTCTGGGTTCTGAAGCATCGCCAGGGACCATGTAGTCAGCCAGACGAGAGTTGAGGGCGAATGCTTCGCGTAGATTTTTCAAACCAGCTCGCAGAGTGTCGTAAGAATACTCATAAACTCTGTCAGGATTAGACCACATGGTCTCGAGGTGCCGAAGCTTTTGATCTTGCGCAATCTCTTCTGAGGTCATTGCCACTGGTGGAGGCCACCAATCTCGTTCTACGACAGGTTGCAACAGACCAGTCTTCAGATGGTGCCAGCAAGGAACCAAAATGACAAGGACACCTCGTATGCAGCGGAATGTATTGCAAATAGACTTGACTAAAGTAGATATCAGCTCTTCATGTGGGACCGTGTTTTGACGACTCTTTTGCAAGGTATCCAGAGCCCCTTTACATTCAGTGCTGGCCATGTAATTTGTGAAAGTTGTAAACAGGGTGGAAAATGAAAGCAAGGCCTCAGCATTGGTCGTTTGTATATTCAGAATTTCAGAGCGATATTGCACCATGCCTGTGTTCATCTGTGTAGCAGCCATAGTTTGGTACCTATCTCTTTCTTCGGTGCTGTTAGCGAGCGTCGAAAGATGCAAACCGCCAAGGGCCAACACTCCATGCAGAACAAACGGATGCTGAAGTGCGAATATCGGCAATGCCTGGTGCCAAGCTGCTTGGGCTGCACTGCCTGGGGATAAAGTTGGAATAGTTTTTGTAGCAAAATGCGTGAGAACATGCTCAAACTCGAGCTGATGTGTTTCTGGAACTTGTTGTAGTAGTTCACTCTGCGTTATCGGTGACAGGAAACCATTCAAAGTGGAAGAAGCGATGCTGGTGGCTGCGACTTCATTCTGGGCGAAGACGTGGATTGACGGTGATATGGATGACTTGAGTCGAGGCGCTGGATCGAATGTCTGGAAGCTACATTGTATGCCACGTTTTGAGCAACTAGCACAGACTGGCCGGGCCTCATCACACTGCTTATGCTGGTTAGTGTTTTGAATCATGTTGAGGCCTTTCGGCACTATATAAGCATGTTTATGGGGCTGATGTACTATGTAGTCAGGGTAGGGAGTGATGTCGACATGCCTTTATTCGCCGACGCTTGCAGTCTGCACAACCCGACTTTGATTTGGGATGGGGTCTTCTTGCAGCCATGTCTGCTTCACGCCTCTGTGCTGTTCAGTGTTGGGTAACGTCTTGCCCGGCTGACCAGACCATGGAAGGTCATGCAACAAGATGACGATGGGCGGTTCGGAGGCTCCAACACCATGGCCGCTAACCCGATATGGAAAGGCGTCATGCCATGGATGCATCTCCCAAGACAGCCAACACTTGAGTGACTCGACCGTCTTTTTCCATGACTTGGAGCCTCGGCGCCTTTTCGCCTTCTCGCCTTCTCTTTGAGCATCAGCTTCCTGGTCTTGTGCTCGCCTGCTGACAGTTTTCTCCCACCCAAAGCTGCCATCGTGACGCCTAAAGCCAGGTATGCTTTGCCTAGTGATGGCTTGGATCATCGTGGTGGCATCTGCAGCACGAGGTTACATGCACTCATGGGATCAACAGCGGGGTACATCGATATCGATATACAAGGTAGGTACAGCGCCGGGTTGGACTGTCTAGGCTTCAATAGACACACGACTGGGGCAACCGGCCCTTTCGTTGCTGTACAAAACGTGCCTCGTCCATTGTTGCATTGTTCGCTCTCACTCCTCACTCCTCGTTCCCCGTTCCCATTGAGTTCCACTCGTGACTATGCGCAGATTCACTTGGCTCAGCATAACGGCTAGCTTACCCATCCTGGCTACAGCACAATGTCCCGAATATGTCAACTACGCAAAGGACATGCACGAGCCTCTGAGCTCTGGTAAATACAAACTCGCCTACCAACGGCCTGCTGAGAATTGTCGAACATTCAAGTCCCAAGGCGTGGAACATGTCATCGCACGCATGGAGTCTGTCATCAAAGACCCAGATCTCTATCGCCTCTTTCAAAACGCTTATCCCAACACGCTCGACACAGCCATCAAATGGAAGGGATATGCAGCAGACGATGCTCAAGAAGAATTAACTTTTATCATCACTGGAGACATCAATGCCATGTGGCTTCGAGACTCTTCGAATCAGCTGCAGAGTTACCTGCCCCTGCTCAACGCAAGCAGCAATGCCAATTCCATCGCCAGTCTGTTTCGAGGGGTCATCAATCTGCAAGCGCGCTACTTACTTACGTCGCCGTACTGCAACTCGTTTCAGCCACCAGTGGAGAGCGGGTTAGGCACCGCTCCCAACGATGCCGCCAGCCAGGACACCGTCTTCCCCAAGTACTCGAATACGTCGGTCTTTGAGTGTAAATACGAGCTTGACTCACTTGCAGCATTCCTCCAAGTCTCGGCCGACTACTATAATGCTACAGGCGACATTGACTTTTTTGGAAAGTTCAAGTGGATTCAGGCTGTTGAAGCGATCCTCAAGGTGGCTCAAGATATGACTCTGCCTACGTATGCTGCAGACGGGGCAGTGCTACAGAGCCCATATACCTTTACGCGCCTGACGACACGGGCTACAGAGACATTTTCGAATGATGGTATAGGCAATCCAGTTGCCAATGGGACCGGCCTGATCAGAAGTGGCTTCCGTCCCAGCGATGACTCGACCATCTATCAGCTGTTGATTCCAAGCAACATGATGTTCAGTGCTCACCTTGGGTCTACTGCAAAAATCATGGGCCAGCTGAAGACTGGCAATTCTGCAGCACTGGCTCAGAGAATGTCGAGTTTATCGAGCTCGTTGCGTGATGCCATCGAAACCCATGGGACCATGAATCATGCCAAGTTTGGCAAAATATATGCATTTGAAGTTGATGGGTTTGGGTCTGGCAACGTCATGGACGATGCTAATATTCCCTCTCTTTTGTCGGCGCCTTTTCTTGGATACCGTATTGATGCTGAAACATATGGCAATACCCGCTCGCTCGTCCTGAGCACAAGTAATTCTTATTTCATGCGCGGCCCCGTCATCAAGGCGGTGGGTGGTCCGCACCAAGGTCCCGGCATGGCATGGCCAATGGCGTCAATCATCAGAATCCTGACTACAAATGACGACGAGGAAATCGTCAATGAGTTGAGGCAGATTGTAAGTAGCACCGACGGGCTTGGGTTGATTCACGAGAGCATCAACAGTTTCAACGCTAGTAAGTGGACTAGGCAATGGTTCTCTTGGGCGAATGGTCTGTTTGGCCAGATGATGCTTGACCTTGAGAGTCGGAAGCCAAACATTCTCGCGACGAGCTTCCAGTAATTAGGACTTGGACCTTGGTGCATGACCAGGTCGCCGTGCAACGCTATGCATCTTATACATAGGTCAGTCTAGTGTAATACATTGATGCGTTGTTCAACGAAGCGGATGGTGACTTGGGCAAGTTGCAACCTCGGTATGATTGATTATTGCATGGAATTGACGAAAAAAAGAAGAAGAAGAGGGAAAAACGAAGAAAAAACCGGATTTGCTCCAAGCAACAGCCGGCAAATGGGCAATCGGGCTGTTTTCGGAGATGGCAGGGCGTGGTGGTTACTGGTGGTTTCAGGTGGCACGGGCGCCGGATGCGGGAACACTGCCATGCATCACGGTCAGCTCGTGAATCCGGAGCCAAGTCGCTGATTGCATCCAACAAGGTGTCGTGATTCGTGAAGACGCAACATGGGGAAATGGGGAGAACAAGAAGAAGGAATAAAGCCGCTTGTGCATCAAACAAGCTTGGGACCTGTTGATGTTATGCGACTCTACGCGTATGCACGAGCGGCACGAGCAGCACGAGCGCAAACCCAAAGCTAGCCTGAGACGGCGTCATGTTGGACTCGTTCGAGACCAACTAATCAAGCAGGCCTGTGGCTGTTGCAAAGGGTTAACTACTATTTACTAATAACCGCGCGCTCAAGTCTGCCGTCTGCCGCCTCCCACTGGCCATGGCCCCATCGTCAGTCGAGACTAGAAGCTGGTCACTGCCACGCTGCTGTGAGATGAGATTGGGGACATGGCTAACTAATCAAGCCATCTCATTTGCTTCCCACTTCTGTCCCGAGATCAAGGTTGCTGGCTCTGGAGTCTGATGATGGCTGTTCCCCAATCATCCAAGACGGTCAAGAGTGGCAAACCACTCCACCAGTGACCACCTCTGTCTCTGTCATCAAACTCAGGAGCCCGGCGGCCAGACGCGTGCAACTAAGCTTCGTTCCATACAAACTCTCAACGGTCCCGTCCCGAGCCTGGCCGTATTAATTGATTGTACCTATCTATTCTCGAATCTCACCCACCCCATGCGGCCTTCTGTCGGCAACCTTGGAACGCTTGCAGCCAACGACAAGTGTATCATGGCTCCATGACATAGGCCCCAAATGCACGTCGACTTCTGGCGTGTTTGACATGCATTCGTCTGTCCCTTCCCATTCTCCTTCCTCTCAGACTCTCAAGACTCTTAGTACAGAAGCCGCACCATGTCGCTGCTGTCAACTAGCTTCTAGCCTCCTGCCAGCCTTGACCACTGCATAATAATTATTATTAGGTACCTACTTGACATCTTCAGCTCAACTCAACTCAGCTCAGCTCAGCTCAGCTCAGCTTGCCCCTCGACTTCTTCTTCTTCTTCTTCTTGTCCTCCCCGACGCCCACTAACACAGTGTTCAGTGCTTTTTGGACCCTTTCTGATACCGTGTTTCACTTAATCCCATATATCAGCAATTCCATCGTCGTCACTAGGCGCTCAGGTGGCATCCTCCTCACTTCATCTCAACATCCCCAATAGCCGCCGCCCATCTGACCAATCTTGAACCACTGCACCCTCCCAGGCACACACCGCATTGCTGCCTTGCCTCAATAACGGCCGCCTCCTGCATTAAATTGCCTGTCCGTTTTCCTCCAGGAATCTTTCCGATTTGGTCTCTTGCCTGAGGCTGCTCATCCCTGTCAGCCTCGCCGTTAGCATACATCGAAATCTCCGGGTGTGGTTTCAGTATATTTTCCAAACGCCTACTGTTCTCTGCCAATCACACAAGTGCTTCGCTCGAATTGCTGGGTATTTTCCTACCCGGCCCAACAGGAGAACAGAGCCAAAACAGTTCAACCACTTTTTCGGCATGGATGTCTATATTTGACAACCACAAGTCTATGCACACATCAGAGGTGGCCGGGGCTTAGACATATACGCGCTTCAAGATCGATCCTTCTTGCTCCGATCAGCTTAGTGCATCCGATACTGCGGTCATGGACAACACTACGCTGCATACTTTTCTTTTGTATGTCTACCCGTCTGTGTCCCCAACAACACAAGGCTGTCACTTACTTTACCATCAGTCACTGCCCCGCAGCGTTACGCAGTGTAGTTTTACTCGGCTCTTGGGATAATTTTTCAAGATCATACAATCTTGAGCTTGACGCAAGGCGAGGGCGTAGTTATTGGCGAGGCTGCTTCACTTTCTCGGATATCATTTGCGACGGAGATTTCGATTCACCAAGTCCAAAAAGAGACGGCTTGTTGAGAATGGGGGGAACTTACTGGTACTACGTATGTTGCCTGTACTTGAAGCATGAAGACTACTATCAATAACACCATTACAGTACAAAGTCGATGGTGATGATGAATGTCACAATCCGTCTGAGCCTTCAACTACCTTTTGTCCTCTTCTACCAGGCCAACGCCTCAATGTCTTGGAACTGCCTAGCGAAGAGCACAGTCGTGGTGGCTCTGAACCCTCGGATGGATTTACTCGTAACCCAAGCGATCGATACCTGAATCCGGTGCCTCCTGCGCCTTCAAAACTACCTTCATCTCCACTTTTGCACATTGCAGAGCCACACACCATGTCTTTGCCGTCACCGAGGGTTCCCAAATCTGCCACATATCCACCAGGGGGCGCCTTTTTGTGCCCCAAGGTTGTACATCACGCCAGAAGTGCATCTGCCTCGCCGAATCTGCCTTCGACTCCACTTTTCACCGATTTCAAGAGTTTGAAGGACAGGCTAGCTTCCAAAAGATCAAGGTCCAGATCGCGAAGCTCCTCAAGATCCCGAGAGCTAACAATAGGTGCACCTATTCTTGTCAGTACAACAAACCGAGCCCTGAGCCCCATTCCTCCCCACCGGAATTTAGTCCAGGCCCTACCCACCAGAATACCATCGTACCAATCTGGCTCACCAGCACCAGACAAGGCTGCTGTAGAACTCCCAATAACTCAGCCGGTGTCTTCTACTACTGGGAGGGAATTCCCGCCACTGAGCTCGCATTCAGTAGATCCCGCTCGGGATCCCTTCCTTGCTTGCCATGAACCATATATGGCAGAGGAATTCTCGACTAAGCGGTGCCAATCACATATGCCATCTAACATGGCAACTAGTGAGTTCAAACCAAGCCAAGGCCGTCATCGTGCCTATTCCGCCGACACGAGACAACCACAGCACTACCTCTTCTCAAATAATCCATGGCTTTCATCACCAAGCTTGGAAGGCAGGTTTGAGGAGAAAATTCCAGCGCCAAACCCAATTACCCCACCCATGCTAGTGCTACAACGGCCTTCCATTTCAGTTGCATCACCGGCTGTACCTGAAAGACCTGCATCCAGTCATGGTAGTTCACATCGCCCAAGTTTTCGACAGAGTCTTTTGGACAAGGAGCTGCCAGAACTCCCTCGTTATTTGACTCCGGCGCCGCTCTTTGCATGCAACAACTCTGATACAAATGAGGTCTTGGCCGAAGATATGCCGGACGAACAAGATGTTGAGACTGAAGAAGAGGATTATGAAGTGCTGGGTGAACTCATTGAGCAATATGAAGAAAAGCCCCAAAGTCGTTTCTCAATGTGGAGTGACGAATCAACTGGCTTCAGCGACGCGACTTCAGATGACGACGCAGTCCTCTCACCCACCTTCAGTTCCTGGACCAGCAATCCCAGCGAAGCAGGATCTCCCCAACAAATGTCTCTGCGCTTTTCCTTGACAGAGGGCTCTGCTGACTCCCAGCATCCTTCCACGACACCCGAGGATGAAATCACCACCCAAGCCCAACCCCCCCAACTAGACGACGTTCGCGTCTCCACGTTCGGAACCGACCTCTTCAATCTAGACATCCCACACACAGACTTTCCATCCCGAAGACAACCTGCCACAACCCTCAGTCTCGGCTTCCATTACACCCTCCCCGAGGACCAAACAAACTCCAAACTCACAATCACCGAATCCAGCATACGACCCGAACCCAGTCTCAAGCGCGACAGCTCCATCAGCCAATTAACCACGCTCGTCAGCGAATTCGCATACCTCGGCGAATCCGTCGTATAATTAGCTTTGATTTTTTTCTTCCTCTCCTCGCAACGTTTTTAAACAACACGTGCACACCATCACCACATACACGGTTTTTGTCTTCTTTCTACGTCGACATGGCATGCATACCAAGCACATCA
>SSBG01000008.1:467908-479998 GCA_028220655.1 Shiraia bambusicola | reverse complement strand
CCATACGAGAGCTCTGATAGGAGCCTCATCCAACCGATATTGGGATCGCCCATCCCATCGCAAGCATGGGGGTAGTATAGGGGGAAGGTGGCTGGGACTCGGCCGAAGGAGCCCTCTCCTTCGCGCCGAGCTCTGTATATAGACTGTTAAGCTCCCACCTATATGGGAGCAAGGCTTTAGATACAATCATAATTGATTTGACGCCTCACGTTGTTTTATTTCTTTTCACCCTCCCCGCTCTCCCATTAATTTGTGGATAGAGTACTCCACCAACAATTTTTGTTGTTGTTGTGTTGAATGTGCTTTTGAGTTTTGTGTGTGTGTGAGACTGATGGTTAGGTAGATGTACCCTGCGTGGATACATGTATAGTTATCTAATCTTGATAATTGAAGCAAGAATAATAACAATGGTATTTCTGTAACATCAATGTAGGTAGGTTAAGATTGACCAAGAGATTTCACGCAGAAAAAGGAAAACTAGCAATTGTGTTTATTCGTCAAAGAGTATTCGATTCATTCAGACTGCTTTTCTCGTTGCGGGACATCTAATCTTACTACCTTTTAACAGTGTACATATGTGCTGGGAGTCATGAATTATCAAACATGTAATACCGTTCGAGTTCCATGCCAGCCTTATACAATTTCGTAAACGTCAGCAATGGACTTGATTTCCTTGGAAAAGCTAATGTCCTGGTTCATGGACAAGAGAGTTACAGAGGACACCTAGTCAAAATGTTAGTAAAGTTATAATCTTGAATGGCTGGGTTGAACACTTACGTCGACATCAACGTATGGCGTAGTCTTGCTGAAGCGCACACGTATGGGAAAGAATTCTGCGTCGCTGCCTGCTTGAGCCTCGAATTCGAAGCTACCAGAGCTAGACGACTCGTCGACAATGCCAATGTTCCAGTCGATGCTGTCACCGTTGACTTCATAGACTGCGTCAAAGGACGAAATGTTGGGCTCGTCGGTTTGATACGGGATGGAGACGGTAACGTCCTTTAGTGCGTCGCTGCCGGTGAGCTCGTACTCGACTGTGATGTTAAACGTGTTGCCAGAGTCTTCTACCCAGACACGGAAAGTGATGGGAGGGTCAGATACTTCGTCCGCCCGTGGGGCAAGCTTCCACTTCATGACGCCAATGCCCATGTTAGACGGGAAGCCTTTGCTTGTGTCTGCGAGTTGAATAACCTTGTCGTTCCTAAAAACAGTCTTGTCGACCTTTGGATGTGTCATCAACTGTGCGCCACGAGTGTCGCCTGTTGCGAGGTCGAGTTTCACTTGTGTAAGGGATGGATCGCTAATCTTGAGTTGCATCTCACCCTTGACTTCAAAAGACTTGAGTAGGCCCTCACGGTCGAGACGAGCAGAAATAGACTCGTTGGTGGTGATATGGACTGTCTCACGATCGTTCGAGGTGGATTGGCGTGCGCTTCCTGGTGACGCAGCCACAGCAGGCGTAGACGGTTTCGGAGAGACGAGCGGTTCTTCTTCTTGACGCATTCCTCCAGTAACTTGTTCATATAGGTTGTTCCCTTGCTTTTTTTTGCCGAGCTGCATACCCTTTTTGCCCAAGGCCAATGGCTTAGACGCTGAAGTCTTCTTGGCCGCTTCGTAACTATCATACGTATCTGTGACGTTGGTGGTTGGGACTGTGGGTGTGAAGGCAGGATAAGAGGGCGAACGTCCCATGCCACTCCCGCCGCCCATACCACCGCCCATGCCTCCAGCTCGCTGAGATCGCGACATTTCTTTGCGCTGCATCTCCAATTGTTTCGCCCGCCGTTTGCGCTCCTCAGATGCCTCGAGCTCTTTGTTCCGTGCAATAATCTCCTGGATGCGCTCTTCGTGAGACTCCATGTCCAGGAAAGTCTTGATCTGGCTCATGGTCAAGTTTTCCCGGTACCCCAAAGTGACAATCTCGTCGAAAGCGGTGAGGAGCTCGAAAGCATTCTTCAGGATCTCGCGCTCGTCAAGGGATTTACATATCGAGGAAACAACCTGAGCAAAAAGATGCAACGAGTTGATGTCCTGTAGGATGTTTGATTGTAGGTTGGTGACGAGGACCATGTAGAGCTCATCGAGGGGCTGGTATACGTAGCGCACATTGTCTTGCTCGGCGATGGTGTGCTGGGTGCCGCTGTCGGCGAGCTTAGGGAACGATGCGAGGAGGGCTTCGATTCGGGACCGTTGCATCTCGCGGAATTGACGAGAAAGCACAGCTTTGCCGCCCCTTGTGCATATTGAAGCAGCGAGCACAACCTGAAGTGTTGTCAGCGTTTCCCAATTGAGGGGACAGAAAAATGTCTTTTTCCAGATCGCCGTACCATTTTGAATGAGATTGAATTGCACGCTTGGAGATGGTGTTCTTGCTGCTAGGTAGAGTTGCGGTGTCTGCGAGTAATATGTTTACTCGTGGAGGGATGGAGGGGATGTTGTTCAGGCCGAATTAACTAGTCAACGAAATAGGACCAAAATATTGTAGCCCGTCGAGATGTGAGCATCGAACCGTCAAATAGGCTCGAGAACAGTCCAGAAGTAAAGTTGGGGCCGTGATATCAGCGCCAGACCGCGAGCTTTACCTGTGGTTGCCGTGGGGTTGGCAGGGACGACGTGGATACAAGTCACGTGAGGGGCATCTGCCTTCAGTGGCTGCCCGCACTTAAGAAGCAACTGCCCTGCTCTCTCCAACACTCCGACACTCTACTCGAGTTTCCCCCTCACATACAGCAAATTGCTCTCTTTATATACACACAACCCGCAACCCCTTCTCCCCTTCTATTTGACGGCCCCCGAACCATAACCTCACTGCGCATTCCTGCCCGACTTGTGTGCAGCGCGACCTTACGATCCTTGGCGCTAGTTAGGCTAAGCAAACTGGTACTCCTTTGTTTGCGCTCCCTAACACTTCGCCATCAACAAACCCGCCAATCTTACCCCGGCGCCACCTTCAGATACTTAACAGAAGCAGAGCAGTGATATGCGACCGTAATCATCGAAGGCGCTTTACACATTACTTGCACAGATCACCATCGCCTTTTCGGCGCGTCGGCACTGTTTGCTTGCTCACGCTTGAACGCGCTCGAGACGTTCGCTTTCTTTGCGCCCTTTGACAAGTCTGTGCAAAGTAAGCCTACTGCATACACCAAGCATCATGGCTGCTACCGCTGCGCACACTGTGTCCACCCTCGAAATCAATGCACAAGACGACATGGACCTCCATTCTGATGGCGGTCTTGATTTCGGAGACGGAGACATCGAGCTTGACCTTGACCCTGTGCCTGTCATAGAGCCCCACGATGATGACGTCTCCATCAACGACGCAGCAACAGATACAGCCGTAGATGTGCAGACGGTTTCGGCAGACCAAGACGATTTCATGGTTGATAATGAGACCATAGTGGAAGAACACAACGTGTACTTCGGCGATGAAGCCGTGGCTGACCCTATCCCGATGGATGACGATGCTACGGTACAAGAGCCATCCCTCGCCCCACCGGATGAGGACCTCATTGATTACTCTGATGAGGAAGAGGAACTGCCTATGGAGCAGGACGATGTTGAAATTGAGTCTCTTCAGGTTGAGGTTACAGATGTACATGCGGAGGTACATGCGGAGGATGCTGCAGATAACACAGAAGCCTTTGTTCCTGCAGGGCCAAGTGCTGAAGAAGAACACAGCCAACATAATGAAGATGACCACGATGTTGAGCATGGTGTAGGCAAACATATACCCCGCCAAGTACCAACCCAAGCTGTCGACACTACCACGAACGACGATTCAGATGGTGGTGAAGGAGGGGTTTCGTTGAAAGAACACGAGCTTCACGCTGATGACGATGAAGACGATCATGGAAGCGACGCGTACCCAGGCACCCGGCCCGCTGAGGCGCGCCCAATAACCATCAATTATGAAGGTAATGAGCTGTGGCTTTTCAGAGAACACGATACCGAAAATAGTGGTGATTGGCTATTGGAAGATAGCTCTATGGTTCATTCGAGCTTATCAGACTTCCTCCAGTCATGCCGAGCTGCACTTGGGGAAGACATCTCACCTGAGACCGAGCTTGGGCTGCGTTTCGATCACTTGCTCAATATGGAACTCTATGAAGACAACACTGCCTGCGTTGCCGTGTCGCTAGATAGACTCATCGACCTCTACTACACCCTCCATGCTCAGGACGGCAACACTGAGCCAGACTCATTTTACATGTCTCTCCTGTCACGACCCCGCTTTGCGTCTCTACTTGCAGATATTGCAAAGTATGCTGAGCAGGGAAGCGGTTATTCTGGCTTGACTTCTGCTGTTGCTGCAGGTGAAACGCATTTTCCTGAGACTTACTCGGGACATTCGACTGAGTACGAGAACACGGAGCGGGAGAATGAAGACGAGGAAGAAGAGGAAAAGAGCGAACATACAAAATCGCTTAGCGAGTCTGAGACAGCAGAGTCTCAGAAGGCAGCTTCTGAGGAGGCCGAAGATCCAAACGATGAAGAGGCACAAGCGCATGAGCACGAGCAGAACGGCGAAGACGAAGACATTGTATACGAGGATTATACAAATGCAGATGAATCTGAGCCACAAACAGTTGAGGATAGCGGAGCAGCAGTAGCTGAACAGGAGGTACCAGGTCAAGTAACCCAACAGGAACTGCAAGCTGCGGAGGCTATACGAAAAGAGCAAGAAGCACATGATACTGTTGACTATAGTGACGACGAGTACGATGATGCAGCGGATATCCCTCCCCATGTGCCATCTACGTCCTCGTCCACGGTCCAGGGCGATGAACCTGCAATTGCTGGAGATGTGTCAACTTGGACAGGGTCTTTCAAACATGACCAAGAAGAAGGTACAGACTCACATGTTGAAGTCAACGATAGCCATGGGCAAGAGGAACCAGAGTACGATGCTTATGCTCCAAGTTATGAGCAAGTAGACCCCCACGCCACAGCAGAATCGTATGAAAGCGACCTGGATCATGGCGATGACGAGACCCATGAGTCGACCCAACAATCGCCAGTAATTGGGCAGAATAATGAAATTGCCGAGCCTAATGTCGAAGGCTACACTAACGAAGAGTACACTGGATACGACTACCAAACCCTAGATCAACAACTCCAGGAAGATTTTCTCAGCGGTGCTGACTACAATGGTAACGGTCCCAATGACGATGATGTAAACAACTACACGGGCGCGGATGGATACCTGGATTTGAACGATGCATCCGAATGGGTTCCGGACCAGGACAACAATGCGTATCTACCAGATGATGCATTCCTGTCACATGATGATGGTACTGCAGCCCTGGAGCAGGAAGAGGAGGACGGCGTGGTGGAGCAACCTACGATCGAAGCGTCTTCGGCTGCAGATCCTATCGCAACCTCGTCAACAAAAGACAAGTCTCCACTAGGACAAAAGAGATGTATTGACGAGGTTGGCGATATGGTGGACAATGCACCTGAGTTTGCAGGTAGGCTTTACATCGTAACATACCTCCAGACCATGTTCATTGACAATGTCATGCCAGACCCCAAACGTCAAAGGATGTGAAGCCCCCGTCCTCCAGTTCTTCACCACCGGCATCTGGATACTAACTAGCAGTTTTTCCGTTCGAATTCAATGGACGACAGCGCGCCCGAGATTACTTTGTCGCCATGCATGCCGACCACGTAGGGTACAGGAGCCCGGCGTCTTTTTTGATTCCTCACACTTTTGTCCATGGATTTTGCGCAGAAAGCAACAACTAACGTTAGCTGTTTTATTATGTTACTAACAAGTTTTCAACCGCGCTTCTCGCAGGGGCACAAAATTTTGGCTGATTATGGCGATTGATTAGCCACAATCTGCTAACCTCAACGTATACACATGGTAGGTGATTCTGAAACCTTGTAGCTGTTGTATTGGACAGGCCAAAGGCGGCAGCAAATTTCATGGGCTCTATTGTTAAACTTGAAACTTAGGAGAGAAGTCGCGCAGCAGTGGAAGTTGGAGAAACAAAAAAGTGAGGATTCTACATTGGGGTTTTTGTGAGTTCACGATGACCCAAGGCGTTTTGGGAGTATGGACCGGGATTCTTGGAACATTTCATGGCGTCTAATACCCAGAGTCTTGAAGGAATTTTTTTTGAGAGAGAGAGAGGGAGAGAAATGTCTGGGCGTTTTTAGAGCGCATTCTGCGAGTTAATAATAGGCAGTCATGGCAAGTGGAAATAGCGTAGAGCGGATTGTGTAATTTAGTTAATTAGCTCCTTGGGCTTGGCGTAATAATTGCATCACTGATTGCTAATATGGAGTACCGTATGAATAGAAGAGACACGTGACAGGAGTGGACGGGGTGTGTGCAGCCATCGATGACTAATCATGGCTGCAGAGTGGAGGATGGATCTAGACTTGAAGACTTTTATAACAGCAACAGTCTATGTGATTATGTCGAGTGATTGAAGAGGTACTGTACAGAGTATTATGGACCACGGATACGTACATGTTCCGTCAGCCGGAGAGGTCTAATAATAACGTGACGCGTTCCTGAATCCTCAAGCCTCAACAAGCGACGGGGATCAGCAACCAGACCATCAACACGGCGGCGCAGTGGTGTCCCCCTGCGTTTGCCCCAGCTGGAACGTCGATGGGATGAAACGTCGACGAGGGATGGGGGCAACAGGTGCATGTCATTCGTCGGCTGACATGTCACAGCCGCCACACCAAAGGGACAAAGGGAATGTGAAACGTGAAGTGCTGCGATAAGTTATAACTATTACTCCGTAGCCAACCAACTACCGTCGTGCCGACTCCCCCACAGCCGGACGCATCTTGCCAGGGCCCAGTTGTTGTACCTGCGCAAACAAAAACCTTGATTCCACCGCTGGACTGGAGTCATTCTCACCAACTTCGTATTTTCCTCCTCCCGCCGCGATTACATATACATAATTAGCTAGTCAACTACGCCAGCGCTATCGATACGCACACGCAATCGCTGTTGGATCGCGCACGAGCCCAGGAAACAACCCACGACGTCAATCGCATTTCCATCATCGTCCCAAGAACCGCTCTCCACCGAGCCTGGCGAGACCTACACAGGCCGCAACCATGGTTGAAGACAAGTATGTGTGCCAGCCTGCGCGCCCGTCGCCCAACCACAGAAGACTGATGCTGTGGACAGATATATTGGCCTGATGCTGGCCGTGAGCTCATCACTCGCAATTGGTACGTCTTTGTGTACTCTGTACTCTCTCTCTCTCTCTCTCTCTCTTCCTCAAGCGTGCGCGCACGTCACTAATCAATTCAAAAACACCAGGCGCAAGCTTTGTCATTACCAAAAAGGTACGCCGTGTACTCTCTCTCTCTCTCTCTCTCTTTCTCTCTCCTTCTCTCTCGACGCATCGTGCCACGTCTGCGCCCGCTATATGCGCTTCGTACTCGACCAGAAGCACCTGGCTGACGTGGTGGAATCATAGGGCCTCAACGCGTCCATGGAAAAGAATGGCTTCAATGGCGATGGCTTTGGATATCTACGAAACCCAACATGGTGGGCTGGTATCACTACAAGTGGGCATAACCCTCTTGAGGCTCTGACTGTGCAGCCGTGGTGAGAAGCTGCTGACCCGACACAGTGGTGCTAGGCGAGATTTTCAACTTTGCGGCATATGCCTTTGCACCTGCCATTCTAGTCACTCCATTGGGAGCTCTTTCCGTCCTGATCGGCGCTGTATTGGGCTCGTACTTTCTGGACGAACAGCTAGGCCTACTTGGCAAAATCGGCTGCGCAATATGTCTGATCGGTTCAGTCATTATAGTCTTGCATGCGCCACCAGACAAGGAGGTTTCATCTGTAGATGAGATTTTGAACCTTGCCATCCAACCTGGTATGCCTTGCTCCCAACATGGCTTCTACAAAATACTCACAGCTGACATGACGTGACCTCGACCAAGGATTCCTCTTCTACTGCCTATTCGTGGCTGTCTTCTCCATCTTCATGATTTACAAAATTGCCCCCAAGTATGGCCGCAAGAACCCACTCATTTATCTTTCCATTTGTTCCACTACCGGTTCTGTCTCCATCATGTTCATCAAGGCCTTTGGCTTGGCGCTCAAGATGACATTTGCCGGTAACAATCAGTTCACCCATCCCTCGACATATGTTTTTGTCATCATGATTGTGGGATGTATTCTCACGCAGATGAATTACTTCAACAAGGCGCTCAGCCAGTTTTCAACAAACATGTACGTCGTTCGGACCCTGTTGCAAGAGTAAATGTCAGAAACACTAACGCTACGCAGCGTTAATCCTCTTTACTATGTAACCTTTACAACTTGCACTCTTGTCGCATCGTTTCTCCTCTTCCAGGGCTTCAACACAACCTCTGCTGTGAATACCATCTCGCTTCTTTGTGGTTTCCTCATCATCTTCTCTGGTGTCTACCTTCTCAACCTTTCGCGCGACGACCCCAACGGTAATCGTGGCCTTGGAAGCAATTTCTCCGATGGCCCACCGTCTGATGCCATTTCTGGCTTCCCTACTCGGCGTAGTATGCAAGCGCGACGAAGCGGTGAGCTACAGGAATTCTTGAGTGGCAACTCGAGGGTCGCTGAGGGAGAGGGAACTGGTCTAATGCACGACTATGACGTGGAGAATCAGTTTGAGCTGGGCGATTTGGCCGAGGATAGCGACCACGGAGCAAATAGCAAGCGAACGAGCTTTGACGAGGATCACAGAGCGCATGGCAGGCTAAGTGGCGCAGGCCGTGGGAGGGTACAGAAAGAGGTTGTTCAACCCAAACGCCATTCATCGCTAAGATGATTCGAGTGCAGGGTATAATTTTTGGGATTAAAGGGCGTTGTGAATAGAGCATCGGCATCGCATGACGGGGAGGGCGAATACCGCATGGCTGGACTACGCGGTTCATGAATGAGCTTTGCAACGCTCTGCGGCGTTTGGCGTCCTATTACTGGTTTGATTTTGGCAGGACCGGGTTTCTGAGGGATATGAGACTTGTATTTATACGCTATGCTAGCATGACATGTATACCCAAACGGTAATTATACGAAGGATTTTGAGATGCTTCTGTTGAATACCTAGGCATATGATTTGATGATTCATCGCAATTGCAAATTTACAGATAAAAGTTGCAAAGTTTACATACCCAATTCGAACAAACGTGTTTATTTGTTGCACCAGTTCACTCGCCGACTGTATTCGAAAATATTACCTACTTGTAGGTCGCGCGCAAAACGTGATCGCGTGAAGGCGCTAACCACGAGTCTAGTTAGCTTGGAGACGCGCACCTGCAAACAATCCCACCCGCATCAAACAACAGCCAATTCGCAAAATACCAACGGCTCTCACAGCCGGCTTGCCTCAAGTATGGCAGCTCCAAAGCCGGCGCAGCAGCAGCGACAGCTGTTGCAGCAAGCTGAGAAGATCCTGCTACGTCCAATTCATCCACATCTTATCACATACTGTCCGACCATGGACTTGATAGCCGTTGTCACGGATGAAGAGAATCTTGATGTCTATCGAATTAATGGCCAACGAGCATTTGGGCTGAAACGAAAGGGCGAGCATGTGACTGTGGATGCACTACAGTGGGAGTTCAACGGGAAGAGTATCGCTGTGTCTTGGAGTGATGGATCAACAGACTTGGTCAACGCCGAGACAGGAAAACCAAACCATAAGGACCTGATGCTCCCTGCTCCTGCAAAAGAGCAAAACCACGGGACGGACGATTTACCGGTGAGAGTGAAGTGTATGGGTTGGGGTCTGAATTTCATCAATGTCGACGCTGTCAAACGGCGTACGGCTAATGGCTCAACAAACAAATCCGACGCCTTTGGCCAGCCGACTACAGATGATTGGGATGCTTTCAAGGACGATACAACCATTGAGGATTTCCTGCAACGCCAACCGGATTTTCAAACGCTAGACATAGCGCCTGACTTGCCGGATCAACTGGCGATGATGGACATGGAAATTTTACTGCCGAAGCTACCTGCTATTCCGTTGCCGCCTGCACTCCCATTCATGCGCGTTTCAGCGGCAGACTCTGGTGCTTTTAGTACCCAAGTTGAGGTTGATGCTTTATTACACTCCCACCATCTCAAGGATCATAACTCGGTGGACATGTTCATACGGTGCTCTGATCGCGGTACAATACATCCGTCAATCTACGACTCTACGGAAACGGTGGATATACATCTACCAAAGACCTGGAATACAGAAGGCATGCCAATCATGCACACAAGTCATCCATATAGTTGCTCTCACGCATTGCTCATGCGCACCACTTCCTCCACGTCGTGTCTAAGCCAGATTGCCTTTGTGCCCTTGACACTCAACTTCATACCGTCAGCGGGCATATATCTTCACGTTATCGCCGCAAAGACCGCGCAACTTCAAAATCTTGTTCTCTACATCACTCAATGCTTACAACGCATACGAACCTTCTTCAAGCACTCGCAAGACTTACCGTCAAAGTTCATGATGAATATCTCAGAGACGCTAGAGGAGAAGGACCAGGGCGATCTAGTCACCAATCTGTTTCACATAGCTTGTACAGGAAACTGCCCGCCTTTGATTCGTGAATGGCTTGTCAATGAGCTAGCTGAACAAGGTCACAAGAGATGGGACAATACCGTCACTACATCTCTCTCTACTCTTCTTGCCCTTGTGCACGAGAATTTGGTTCCAGCGCTCGATCGATGTTCCATCATCATCTCGCGTCTCCGTGGTCTTGCTCAATTTCACGATCGAGACTGGATATTCAGCTCGCCCATCACAGACTTTACAACGCTGCTTGAGGTGCTGAAGAACATGCGCTTACTGGCCCACACAGTCTTGCTCTACGCCGCAGAAGAGAAGCGGCAATTTCATGCATTCAGCAAATGGCTTCGCTTCTGTATCGACTTTGAAGCTACAGAGCCGGATAGTCAATCTCGCGCTGAGATGGAAGGTCGAGACCCTGGTGTAGATCACCACCTAGTTCTAGACTACATACGATTCGGACTCGGCAAGTCTGATCTGGCGCCGTACCTCAAGCCTGAAGCACAATTGGGAAATGTGAAGAGTCCAGATGCCGCAACCTATGAGGATACCAAGAAAGCAATAGAGGTATTGAAAGAGGGCGGTACATTCAAAGAAGAAGCACTGTGTTTAGAGCATGTCCTTGGGCATTTCAAAAATGGCGTTACCGACCTCCTAGCACAAGTAAGTGCATGGCAAGCAGCCAACATCCAGATGGACGGAGGTCTTGTCCTCGAAGAAGTTGAAAAAGACGCCGAAGACATGGTAAAAGACATGAGAATGGTATATGAAGTAGGTCCTTTTACACACCTACTCCAATACCATTACTAACTTTTTCTTCTTCTCAGAAATCCACATGCACAACATCAACCTACATAGCCATCTCCACCCCCTCAACCCTCCACCTCCACGCAATCTCCCACGCACAAACAATCTCCTCTCTCCAAAAGGACATCTCCTCCCACGCATCCACCCTCCTCACCCTCCCAAAAGATTCCTCCCTCATCGACGCAAAATTCGCAGACGATTCCAATCTCCTTCTTCTCCTCTCCTTGCCTCCATCCCCTCCCAAAAAAACCCCCTCTTCCTCTTCCTCAACAACAACAACAACAAAACACCTCCTCCTATCAATCCCATACTCAATAACCAACATCCCCCCCGCCGCCAAAAATTCAATCCCCTACACGCCTTTTTCTACAAATACACCATCTACAGCCCTAGCCCTCTTTCCTTCCTCGGCAGCAGTGACCCCTTCCCCCCACAAGCCAACCGCTACTTTTCATCTCTCCCACAAAATCATCAATCAACACACTCGACACGAATTCTCGGGCCGCTTTGTGCCCTTGAAACTCGTAGTCAATGGCCGCAAGGGGCGTCGTGTGCTTGTTGTGTTGGGGAGTGATAGGACGCATTATCGGGTGCTGGATTTGGATTTTCGGGACGACGAGGAGGGGGGGGAGGAAAAGGGACATGCTGGTGATATCGGTGGGATGCAAGGTGGAGTTGGGGCTGATGGCGATGGGGATATGGTGATGGAGGGAGTTTGAAGAGGGAAAAGGGGAAAAAAAAAAAA
>SSBG01000008.1:445027-467898 GCA_028220655.1 Shiraia bambusicola | reverse complement strand
AAAAAAAAAAAAAAAAAAAAAAAAAAAAAAAGGATTGGGAGGGGGGTTACAGACAAAGATGCCTAGATAGTAGAGGTGAATTTACATGGCTTTGCATGGCTTGATCGAGTGCTCTCTTCATGGAGAAAACAAGGCTGCGATATGGAATACCCAGGCAGCAACTTGTCCCTGTAGGTAACATGACTCTTAAGCTTGACTTCAAGTTTTGGCCTTGCCATGCACCAGCAGTCGGTATCAATAGTCAAGCAAATCAAATCACAGCAACAGTACAGTCAAATGCATTTTCGGAATCACATTCCCTAAGAACCTATCATGCACGCAGCAAGCCATGCAAATCTTAGCTTGCCAAGAACTTTCTTTATAACGCCCGGCCACCCGCACAGAGAGGCATGGAGAGAATAACCGTTTGCATCGTTGTCCATAAGCCACGTTGACGCCACCGTATCAAGACCCACTCTAGTCCTTGGTCTTTTGAGTACCACGGAGCAGACCTGTCCTCCGCGCGGCAATGAGACCGGCCTTTTGACCCTGGACGGCGTACCGCGAGATGGTCGAGGCTTTACCAATATGCTGATGGTTACCACCACCATGAGGATGGTCAACGGGGTTCATGGCAACACCACGAGTCCTGGGCCAGCTGTTGCGCTTGGCGGCAAACTAGAACCGTCAGCAAATCTGGCCAAACTGTAGTGCAGATGCAACATACCTTATGCTTAGCACGCGAGGCCTTCATGAGAGGCTTGTCTGTTCGGCCACCTCCAGCGACGATACCGACCATACCACGGCATGAGCTGGGGAGAACCTTCTTGGCACCAGATGGGAGCTTGACACGGGTCTTGCCCTCATCAGGGTTGTGGCCAATGACGGTAACGTAGTTACCAGAGGTACGGCCAAGCGCACCACGGTCACCAGACTTGTCCTCGACGTTGGTCAAGACAGTACCTTCGGGGACGGAGTGGAGGGGCAGGATGTTGCCGATGGTGAGTGCGGCGTTCTTTCCGGCGTAGATGAACTTTTTCCAATGTCAGTGCCTGTCATGTCCAATAATTCGCGTGCTATTGTCCCGACTCACCTGGCCAGTGTACATGCCCTCGTTTGCGATGAAGGTCTCCGTGTTGTGCTTGAACCGATATGGCTATAAAATCTGTGAGCTTTGTGTACTATAGAAATGCGGATGGATTCTTCGTACGTTGCGGAAGGTGACCTTGGCAAGAGGAGCGCCTGTGGGAATTTTATCAGTTGTGCCTCAAAATTGCTACGGCCACGGCTGCACACTTACCACGGCCAGAATCGTGAACAATCTCCTTTACGACACCCCGAATGTATCCATTGCGCTCAGACTGTGTATCAATTAGCCCAGTGTTCCTTCAATCTCCAGTTTCGCGGCCATGCGGACGGTGGACGTACGTAGTCGAGTGTGCGGAACTGAGCCGGTGCCTTGTTGAGACGGGTGTTGGCCGTGAAGATAGAGCCGCGACCCTTGCGCTGGTTGCGAATGACCCTACCCATGGCGACGGTTGTGTGTGGTGTAGGTTTGGCGATGGAGAGTTCGAAGTTGTGAGGTCGGCTGCCATTTTCGCAATCCACACACTCGCTTAACACTGGGGCCACTTTTCGGGTCTAGCGTGCCAAGGTCTGCTTTAGTTAGCGACTGACGAGACTTGTTCGAAGTTTGCAAGTTTGCATAAATTGCAAACATTGTCGAATTGACAGCATTTCGCAATTTGCGTAGAGAGGGCCGCCAATTGGTGCATTGATATCGCAGATTTGAGCTCCTGGATCTCCAAGAAGGCAGCAACAAAGTTGCTAATTAATCATCGTTATGCTTCGCTGTCCGAATTTGGCCTAGTAGTTAATTAACTAGCTAGTTAGTTAATAGTTAAGAAACTCTCGCTGATATTTTGGCTTAACTACTCGTAAGATTACCAACCTCCTACACGTTATGAATAAGAGAAGGAATTAATACAAGGTAGGTATAGAACGTCGCAACATTATATAATATAACCCAATACTGCCAAATTGATATAACGGATCGGAATGGAGCCTACCCGTGCCACTCGCCAAGCAGAGGTTTAACTATATCGATTTTTATATAGGCAGGTAGCTATAGCAGTACCGTATTCAGGTTTCATATTATTATAGAAAATACGGATAGTTATATGGAGTATTCCTTTACCTAATCAAGGCACGCGCATAATACCAGGAACGCCCAAATTTTGAACGCATGAAATTACCCGCTCCACAATTCTATCGCCCATCAAAGATACACAAAAAAAGCATGCTGGTAGATGTATTGTGTTATATATATACTCATAATCGCTAGTTACCATAAAGTGTCATTACATATATACTATCCTAGTACAATATGTGATACAAACATGTACTCATAAACTGGCTACATAAGAAAGGTCAATAACAATCATTCGCCACTTAGTAGAGAGTATCATTCTCCTTGATGTTGTCGAGATTGGTGGTACCTGCCTGACTGCTAGACGTATGATGATGATGATGATGAGCAATGGCGGAGTTGGCGTCAGTCCCGCCTACACCCTCACCGTAGCGGCCAACATTCATTGGCAGCCCGGTATGTGGCTCAATGACCTTGTTGTCCTGGGGAATCTCACTCAGAGGCTGAGCGCCATACACGCCATGGTCGTGTCTACAGATACATTTAGCGGGCGCGCAAATATAGATATAGACATGGTACAAACTTACTGATATCCAGAAATGGCGTCGGGTCGACCAATCGGTCCATCCACGCCGACGTGGTCACGCTTACCTGCCTGTGAGAGCTCAATATCGTTCTGGTGTGTCAAAGCTTCATGTGCAGGATGGCCCTTGGGCGGTTCCTTGTGCAGACGATTCTTTCCCTTCCAGCGTGCAGAGTCATCCTGGTCTGAGCTTGCTACAGCACCGGCAGTACCCGCACCCAGTACCGCACCACCAGCGGCATACTCCTTGGAGTGCCTTGGGTTGCTGTCATGAGAGTGGCGAGCTTCTCCAGATTGGCGAGGCGATGATGCGCCCGAGTTTCTCCTCTCCTTCTTGGTCTTGTCGCGATGTAAGAAGCTGAGAATACCATGTTTTTTTTCGGGTTCAGCTTCCTTCTGTTCTTCCTTTTGATCCTTTGCCTGTTTTTTCTCAAGCTTATGCTGTTCTTTGTCGTGCTTTTGCTGCTCCTTCTTCAAACGCTCCTGATTCTCCTTTTCTAGACGTGCTCTCTCACGATCTGCATCTTGGTGCTGAGAATAGGCATAAGCCCCGCCGCCTGCAGCAGTAGCGACTCCAGCCGTACCAAGAGCTGCATTGCGTTTCGTGTGATCTGAATTTTGAGGTTCTTGCATAGAGTCATAGCGATTATGAGTTGCACTAGGGACGTTACCCTGGGCAGGGTGTGATGCTGCGGTAGAGTCATGTGTCTTCTGACCAGCAACTCCGGATACCTGCTGAGACTGAGATAATAGTGGTGCTTGCTGGGCAGAAGTGCCAAGTGGTTGATGTAAACTATCGGATTGCTTGGAGTTGGCATATGCTGCTCCACCTAGAGCGCCTGCACCCAAGGCAGCGCCACCGAGAGCGGCATTGCGATGAGTGTTGTCTTTGGTATGGACATCAGGGCTTGATTGAGGGTGAGCAACGTCATGGCTTGTGGCCGGATTGCCAGGGTCATAGTGGCCAGAGCTTGGGACAGGATTGGGAGCATGTGCTCCGCTCAATGTAGGATCATAACGTTGGTCGGTCATCGAGGCGCTAGGCTGAGTGCTTCGATGATCACCATAGGCTTTTGCGGCTTCATAGGCACCATGACTAGCAGCTCCAACGCCACCCGCCACTGCAGCATCGCAGCCATAGTGGTGCTGGCCCTTTTCGTCAACCTTTGGGTCTAAGCGGTTTAGCGTGTCAGATTGATGCGGCCCTGCAGTGGTGTGTCCTTTCTGCTTTGCAGGATCTGGCTTGACGCGTGGATCCAAGATATTGGCGATATTGCTGTCATGTGGCCCGACAGTCTTCGACGCTGGATCCTGTGGAGTAGGGCCAATGTTGTGGTGGATCTGCTTGCTAGGATCAGGCTGTACACGAGGGTCCATGATGTTAGCAGCATTGCTGGAATGAGGCCCGATAGTGTTGGATGCAGGTCCAGTATCAGTCTTGTTGTCATGATGGCTTGCGTATGCTAGTCCACCGACACCAGCGCCAGCAAGTGCAGCGTCCCTGCCATGGTGGCTGTTGGGGTCTCTGTCTTGTATGCTAGAACTTGTGGGAGAAGAGGTAGAACCAGGTTGATGTGTCTGTGATGACTGAGTGTCTGGTATGGGGCCAGGCGCTCCAGCAGTTCCATAAAAGGGTTGCCCTGAAGTTGTCAAAGGTCCCTTGTAAGTGTTGGGATTGGCAGACGCTGGTTCAGCAGTGTGAGGGGTAGGCTGTGCACCAGGTACAGTCGAGGATGAGAGCGGTGCAGAAGACCTAGAAGAGTCTTGGGGCAAGGCAGTCGTTCCCGCGCTGGGGTTATCATTTCGTGGTAGCGTAGCGGTTCCCGCACCAACCAACGCAGCATCACGGCCATGATGGTGTTCCGAACCACTCTTCTGAACTCGAGGGTCAAGAGCCGTGGAACTGTACGGGCTTGACTGAACATCATGACCAGCACCTGGAGTATCATGTTGTTGAGAAGCAGCATAGCCCAAGCCAGCAACGCCTGCACCAATGCCTCCAGCAATGGCGGCATTTCGACCAGTGAGATCTTCAGATATGTCGGCAGATCGTGGCGTAGGCTCTTCAAGAGTGCCAGTATGTCGGAGCTCGTGAGAGGCAGAATTAGCAGGGCCAATAGTCTTGGATCCATCGCGGTGGCTATCTACTCTAGGGTCCGCCTTGTTCAAAGTGGCATTGCTATGTGGTCCAGCAGTACTGCCAGCCAAGCCACCTGCTACTGGTGCCACGGTTTGATCGTGTGCAGCATGATGGCCTGATGTGAGGCGAGTGTTCGAGCCTGGTTCCGACACAATTTGGTCCCTGTAAAAAAGGAATGTCTTGGACTCATCTGGTGTAGGCGAGGGGAATTCGCCCGGGATGTGCGGGTGTGACGCAGTCCTATGCTGTCCAGGTCGTCCATCCCCTAGGGCACCAAGAGTATGACCTTGAGCTCCAACACTTTGATCCTGGGAGGGAGAATTGGCAGTAGCAGCAGCTCTAGCCGCGGCAAGGGCTTCGGGATGATGGCCTTGTGCAGATTGACTTGTCGTGCTTCCTGCAGTAGGATTGTTCACAGCATTGCCGCCGCTCTTGTGTTCCTCGTGGTATATCGGTGCAGCTACACCAGCTATAGATGCCAAGCCTGCTGCAGCGGCAAGACTCTCTCGGCCTTGTCCATGGTGTACACCGGCTTCCTTTCCCTTGGTGCCAGGCTCACGAGCACTGCTGACAGGGCGGTCGGTGGTATGCTTGGAAGAAACACCACCTGCCAAAGGGAAGGTGCGGTTGGTATCGGCTGTATAGCTTTCCTGTCCGGCATTCTTGTTAGGGTTTGGTGTCGTGCTGCTACCTGTAGCATTATCGAGGCTGGTGCTGCTGTGCGCCTGATGATGAGAAATGGCACTGGATTCTGCAATGTTTGTCAGCCTTCCAAGTTGTCTGGCCGAGACTGGCAGGTATGTATTTGCAACAGAGAAGAGAGCTACAACGTACGAGGAGCATTTTGTGAAACAGGGTGGGGCTGATTAGAAGTGCCTGCAGTCGTATTTTCACTGCCCACGGCATCATTGGCGCCCAGAGTCTTCTTATCAGCGGGATTGTTTTGTGGTGACATTGCGGCGTGTTCTTGATTCATGCCGCCGAACCCAATTACACCACTCTTGATGCTTGCTTGGCTGAAGCCATGGTTTGCACTACCTGACATCAACGTGCTGGTACCCGGGCGTACGCTACTAGAGGGTGTGTCATGGCCTTCTTTCTGGCCAGTCATCTCATGGTAGATTGGATGCGTTTGGCTGCGTACAGAGTTAGAACTTGGACGCTGCATGGTACCACCGTACCAGGAAAAAGAAGCCTCAACTACCTGTTTGGGGGAGTTCCAGATGGGGCAGGCTTTTGAGCGGCAGCCCCAGTGGAAGAAGTAACAGCAGGCGATTCGTGAGCGGCATCATGGCTCTTCTTGTGAGTGCTGCTGGTCAAGGTCAAGGTCTAAGCAGTAACTAGCCGTCATGTGCACTTACAGCACATTCTTGATCTTGTCCATGGCGTGGTTGATGAATGAGTTGTAGCCTAGGTGGGTAACTATCTGGTCGATTAACTAGATTGGAGAGGCAAGCAGTTGGATTTGTTTAGAAGAGGCGTCAAGGTGGATTAAATTGTGAGGTTGAAGCTGTACAAAGCAAGGCAGACGTCTCTTGGACAGAGGATAACATCATGGGCGTAACTAGTGAGCGATGTGTAACTACACAATGACGACATATTTGGGGTAGGCACATGAAGCTAGCAGAGGTGCCAGTCCCTTTGCAGCGTATGCTCTTCTTTGAGGCTTTGATGGTAGGCAGGTGGGTGTAGGTATGTAATAATGAATAGTTAGGTACATGGCTATTAGTTGCACGCAGGTGCCTAGACTCTGGCTGGAGACGGTTGATAATCAACCAATAACTACCTATGATATCATCAACCAATACCCAATGAGTGATCAATACATGGCAACTCTGACCTGGTAGAGAAATGCCACTTCACGTGACTGGCAGCATGGCCTGGACTGGCTCCAACCTTCTTCAACAGCCTTTGTTCAACAGCTCCGTAATTAACTACCTACCTACATAGTAGTATTCTTAATTACCGTGCAGATTTTGACAGAGTTAGCTGCAGCAGGAAGAAGACGGAGACGTCGACTCTCGCCAGGCACGCCGCACGCCGCACGCCGTCCAAGAGTAAGACCAATGCTGTGCAGGCTTCCGACGCCATGGCAGCAGCAGCTTCCGACACACAACAAATCATCGTGAGTTGCAACTTGCGCGATTTTATCCAGTGGCGACAATGCCCCCACGCTTACCGTGACTTGAGCCGGCCTTGATGCTCAGTTCAGTCAAGCATACGGGCCATGTCACCCCTTTCAGACGTCTCGTATGCGCAACAAGTCGACCAAGTGCAGGCCTTCCAGAAGTTTTCTCTGCATGAACCTTGTCCGCCCGGCCTCGACTGCGCTGTCGTAATGTCGCCCTGTTCGCGTCCAGCCTCAGGTCACAGGCAATCAGCACCACCACCACCACAGTCGGGCTTATAACACACGCCTTCTCCGCGTTTTCTTACATCTACTATGTAGTGCTGCACTGCTGCTTGACGCCGTCTGGTTCTCTCCACTGAGTTCACAGTCTACAGAGTTGGCACCGCTTTCGGCCTTCCACTTCGTTAACGCCGTCCATCCGACAGCCTCACCCATCGACATCACTCACCCACCCGATATTTGGCCCGTCGCGCCCTCCTCTTGCCCTTTCCCCACACGCTTCTACTCCAGAGTCCACCGTTTTTTTTTCTCCTTTTTTTCTTTTCTTTTTGGCATTTGTCCTTCTCACCGCCCCCAGTCACCTTCAATCTTCAACCCATATCTTCCTTTCTCCTCAACCACACCCACCACACCATGCCCGGCCAATTACGCACCAGACTTCGCCGCGCCCTCACTGGCGCCGAGGGCACTGGCCCCCTCCGCAGAATCAAAGCTGGCAAAGCCTCCAAAACACCCGATCCCGATGACGACTATTACAAGCCCGGCGAGAAGATGCCTCCCCTCAAATACAGAAGAGCTGTAGATCCAGAGCACAAGAAAGCGCTCGAGGCCTTCAGCTTCAAGACAGCATGGCGCCGCCGCAGCCACCAGAGCCTATATTCGCCCATGGGCAGCCGACTGCCCAGCCGAAGAAACAGCTTCAGGAGCAGACGGAGTCGCAGTCGCAGCATGGCCAAGAGCCGCAGGTCTAGCTTCTCAGCATCAAGCGACTACGACGCCGAAGAGTGGGTTGACAGCGGCATTGGTGCAAGCATTGCCGGCGATGATCGACCGGCAAATATCAAAGAGGCAAGCGATGACGAGGGCGATGTGCTGAATGGTGTGTACAATTGATGCAATTCTCCAAAAGCATCTCTGGACTAATGTGCATCAGTCGGCCTCTCACGCAATCCCACAGAAGACCCCCGTGACCCAAAGTGGAAGCAGGCTTCTCACCGCCGCTCCAGCTCGACGCAGCTTGGCGCTACACGGCCAGGCACTGCGACTGACCGTACGCCTCGTTCATCACAACCGTTTACTGCCGAAGATCTTGAGCTCGCCCTTGAAAAATCCAATCTGGAGGCCACCACAGACGAGTCGGATAAAAGCAGCGCTGGATCATCATCCTATGATGATTTTGACGAACCAGATCTCTTCCTGCGACCTCGCGGCGGTTCCATTTATGTGCCTTATGACGGCCAAGGTACACCACCAAAGCTTCCCTTTTGGGGTTCGGCCAACCCCGACAATGAAGACCATTCATCGGCTGCATTTTCACGCCGCGCATCGGTATTTCTTGTACATTCAGGATCCTGTACGCCAAAATACGAGAGGCGCCAGTCCATTTTTGCTTCGCCCATGTCACGCAGACACTCGGTGTTTGTTGCCAATGACGACGACGTGGACCCACCACGCAGCACCGCCATTTTCGTAGCCGACGATTGTCAAGAGCCAACACACTCTGCATCTAGTTTTGCTCCTACAGGAGACAAATGCGAGTGCGCTCCTGCAAAAGTAGAGCGTCCGATAAGAAAACCTCAGCCGACCTGTCCCAGCGACGCCATTGCAGCTATTCTTGCTCGATCGGACATTAAATAATCTTGTTATCTCACAATTTCGATTCACCCTGTCAATAATTGTAGCATTGGATTTGTACATGGATAGTGCAGCATCACACTGGCGTTTATTTTGATCTTCTGATGTAAGAGCCCTGTGACGGCTCCATCTCATTATGGCGTTAGATATTCTAGGTTTGGCAGAATGCATTTGGGGGGGTTACTATTTGATAGATGCGCATTGCATATTCCCTTGCCGATGTCTTGAGGATATCATCAACCGGCGGGATAGCCTTTAATAACTCATCATAGCTTTGTGCTTGTTGTCTCACCTTACGTCACCTGTCTTAACTTGAAGGAAGCCATGATTCCATGATTCCATGAAGCCAGCCTCTCCCGTATTGGCGTATCAATGCATGACGTGAGACTAGGATACACTCCTCCAATACCCATTTACTTTTGAACATGCAACTGGGGTGCATCGCATTGCACAGCGTCGCATTACATGCAACAGTCATGACTACACGAACCTCAAAAACAGACCGAGACACTGCTGATCTCAGCACCAATGACCATTTTATTTCCGAAAAAAAAAGGCATAGAAAATAGTTTCAACACGACCGAGAAAACCGCCATTACGAATCACAAAAACGCCGCAACCTCGAAGAATCCCCCCCCCCGCGGTACCCTACCTGTTCTCTCTCTACAAACGAATAAAACTCCTCCACGACACACTCCCTCACAAGGTCCAACTCATGATCCCGCAAACTCTAATCAAACAGGAAACAAAACAAAAAAAAACAATCCCCTTTGTGATATGTACTTATCTACATCCCCATCACTACAAACTCTAACCATCGCATCTTCCCCCCCCCCCGCGCGCAACCACGCGTTGCTCCCGCGCTTATCCTCGCTTTATTCCCGTGCACCTACCTAGGTACTCCGTAGGTATTACTAAAGCAGGAACAAGCCATGATTATTACACATCAACATTGACTAATACCCCCCTCCCAAAAATCCAAAACCTAGCCCCAGATCCAACCCCAATTCCTAGTTACCTATTACAAAGAGTTAAGAACCAAACTATTTAAGCTGCTGCCGCCAACTAGTTGCACGCTTTTCGGCGGAATCGCCGATGTTGTAACTGCTCTGTAGTAACTCGTACACACACACACACACACGAAGAAGGAAGAAGAAGAAGAAGAGGAGAAAAACAAAAATCCATTCCTAATTGTGGTTTGGTTGTAATCCTAGCAATGGGAGGTATGTATGTATGTTATGTAATTGCCGAGTTTGATCTACGAGACGACGACGACAAGTGGGGGGGGAGTAAGAAGAGTTTGCTGGAATATTACGGGATATTAGTTAACTACGGCTTGCCTGAATAGTTTATCCGCGGGGATTTGGCGGGGTTTGTGGGGATGAGAGGGGGAAACATGACTTGGTGTGTGGTGTGATTTCTTTTTTTTTGGGTGGCTGGGTAGGGAGGAATTATTCAGTTAAAAAAAGGAAAAAAAAACGAGAGAGAGAGAGAGAGAGAGAATGGGGTTTCTCTGGGGGCTTGACTATGCATTGATTACCTGATTTGGTAGCTGGTAGTTTTGGAGGGGGTATAATTATGTCATGGCTAGGTATCTTGGGCTGGAAGATGGTTATGACATGATGACAATGCGCTTGGTTTCTGGTAAGTGTTATGACGTACGTAGGGCGCCTCTTTTGTTTTTTTTTGGTGTTGGAAAGAAGGCTTGTCAAGTGGTGGTAGTTGGGTTGGCAGCTTAAGCCTTAAAGATATAACTTTAGAGGTTATTAGGTTAGTAGTTATAATATTTAAATAAGTTAATAGATAAGGTGCCTATAGGGGTAGTAAGACTCTTAATTATTAGATATACTATAACTAGTTACCTATAACTAACTAATATCTAGAATAATTAGGGTTAAGATAGGATAAAAGTAATTAATTATTCTATTAGTTATTCTAATTTCTAGGTAATAATAAACTAAGGCGTTACCTAATAGTAGACAGTTTAATTAATCTTATTACCTAACTAACTATAGTTAGTTAGGTATTAGACTAACAGCTCTCAAAGTATACGCATATACCTATTACTAGACGCTAGAAGTTTCGAATACGTGTATAAGTAGCCTGTAATTATAACATATTTGCCTTTTTATAAAGTTTAGAAGATTCCCGCTTGCAAATAAAGATGGTGATTGGTTTGCTAACTGCTAACAATTAATTATCGCGACTACCTACGCAAGTAACATGCACACATGCTAGTAACACTGTAACAGTAATCTGGCGTGTGCGCAAGCCACTAGTCTGTTGAGTTCAAACATTATGAAAAAGCCTAAATTGACTTCCTGTAGGACATATGTAGCTTGATTACTTCTTTCTCGATGCATAATCGTCCTGTTTGTTGTTTCTGCATTTTCCATCTTGCATTTTTGCTTTTCCCGGGAGCCGATAGTTATGCCCGCATAATCTCGATCATGCAGGTGGAAGAGATCGGACAGATGTGAAAGTGTACGAGCAAGGCAAGGCGTGTGTGAGAGAGGCGATGATAACGACAGATTTTTCAAAGCTATGTGCACGAACTCTTGTTATTCTTTACTAAGATTTCTTAGCAAGTAGAAACCCCAAGGATCGTAAGAACGGAGAGGGACCCCGACAAGCCAAGTCTGGACAACTCCCCAATGCCCATCCAGATTCTCGACCTCAAATCTCTTCTGTTCAACACATGCAGTTCTGGTGATAGTACAGTCGCGAACAATCCCCTTGAAGGGCAAACTCCTTTGACCAAGTCTCTGACTGCAAGGCTGCATATCGGTAACGAACGGTTCGGTTTCTGAAACACCATCCACTCTCCAGACGCGTCCTTAGCGTTGCTACCTCGAAAAAGATCTGGACCGCATCCGATGTCCGTGTTAGACTACCGCTGGCATTGAGGTTCAAGACGAAGCGAGCGGCATGGGAAAAATGTAGGCGTGGCATGCATCACATGTCATTCAAAAAAGTCCAACGGACAATGGACCCCAGCCACACAGGAGGTTAGCAAGTGAGGAAGTTCCGCTGAAGACGCAAGGTCTCGCTAATCACAATCTGTCCAGCAGGGTAGTTATGAATGAGGTGTGGAGAACAACGCAGGGCGTTACAACTTACGGCACTGGAGGCATGAGCCGTTCATGTTTTCAAGTCTCCTGCTCTCTGTCTGCCTCTTGTCGAGGAGAAATGACGTGGCCATTACGGCGACGCCTTCGAGTGACAGAGGTCCGGAGGGGTAGGTAATTGGTAGTCGCGGACGTGACTTTGATTCGTAACTTCGTACTACCATACTCGTATGTTGTGGGTTTGTTGAAGGCTGGCAGTCCATGCGCTCAAGTCCGCTCTGCCCCCCCCCCCAGATGTTTAACTAGGTAGGTAGGTAATTACCTACTACAATAATTTTCTTTTCACGGGCTGATAGTTCGACCTCGCGGCAAACACTCGTTTGTCTACATCGTATGCGTGATTTGGTCGAGACAGTGGCTGAGTTGATCGCATGCCGCACTTTATCGGTATGCAAACAACAGTTTAGGTGTTGACATTCAATGCAACCTGTGCATCATTGAGCTAAAGCGTGGATGCCCATTTGGGATGCGTGCTTGGGTGCCTGGGAAAAATATGCGAGATACCACAGGCCTTTGCACAATCAATCAGAGGCCAAACCATGGCATAGAAACTCCATCATCGGTGTAGATTGGTATCTGCAAAATGCTATCCCAGAGGTGTACAACAGTTTGCGACCTGGCCAAGGCTTTGCTCTTGCCCTTGTGAGACAATGGAATAGCTGAGGTTAAGGCTATCAAGTGTCTCGAACTCGGACCCAAGACCATCAAGCGCTGGTTGGAAGGTATAGTGCGCTAAGGCCACTGTGTGTGAGGCAACATCTATAATGGGAAGATCTACAGTGAAAATTGGGCCTATCATGGTCAATTAATTCTGGACGACTCCGATGTGGCAGCACAAATGTAATGGCCTCTGACCACTGTAGTCCAAAACATCGTAAAAAAGCGATACTTCCACTTGTGGTCATTCAATCCAGCATCAGTAATATTGTGAAAATGCCATCATGTTCCATCCTGCACTTTCGATCAGTTTTCTCATCCTGGTACCTAAGACTTGTTTCGCAGCTGAAGTCAGCTCAGCGGCTAGCAATGTCAAATCAAGCAATAGATTCCCGCTCCAAGACTCCCGGGGTCTAGACTGAATCTTCTGAGAGATCCCAAAGCAGCCCCCGTGAGCCACCGCAAGTCGCGGGCACTCATCGCTCAGTGACTTCACTGTGACCGATCAGCCATGGTGTGTAACACACTGACTTTTCATGATCAGGCCCTCTGCGAATACATCAGCAAGGTAACTTGAGATGACGTATCAAGAAGTTGTTGAGCCATTCGACGGAATGCTCCCAAGCATGGGTTGACTAAGAGGTAGGTTGACCAGATGATTTCCTCTATTACTTAAGCAGTGGCGACATGGGATCATCGGCGTAGACATTCACGATCAGTTAGGTTCGCAGACGCAATGGTCACATGTTGCTCCGCTCACACTTGCGTCCCGGTTGTCAGTACTTCCATAGGTACACGGCACCTGCTTCGAATGCGTTAATTACATTTTTCAGTTGGATGGGCCATAGACTTTTCCCAATTTGGCGGCGGCCTTCACCGGATTTCAGCCAGTGTTGCTTCTGCGGGGTGTACAGACTAACGATGTATACTTTGTGTCGTAAAAGAGACATTAACTAGCTGGCGGCGGGTGATGCGCGCACACGGTTCGCATTTCGCCCTTGCGCCTGGTACCTCTACCGACAAGCTGGGGGCAATCGAGCGCGAGATGCATGATGCATCTCGAGATTGGTGGTTGGATATCCTTACTGATTTGGGTGTTTGAGGAGCTGCCCCTCCAGAGCGCAAGTCATGGTGTTTGGTTCCTGAGACGAGGCATGGTTATCGAAGCTTTTCAGAGTGATTATTCAAGCACTCGTCGTCATCCTTGGGTTGAGTGATGGACCCTAGAATTCGCACGAGGTCCTAGAGTGGTGTGGCAGCTGTCACTACTCCCACGCTCTCCCATGCACCACTGGAATGTAAACTTAACCGAGATTCTCAAAACTTCAACTCTTCGCCACTGTAGATTCTGTCATATCGCCACATCTGTCAGGGAAAGCCGATTGAGTGACTTCGAGCCGCGCAGGTGTGTTGAAAGAATACCCCTGCATGAACCTGCAGTACGCGGGTTTGATGCGCCAGGATAGAGAAGCAGGACCCCTGACGATGCGGCTGCTGGACGGACAACAGATTTGAAGTGCGATGTAGGACGTTTGGGGAAATTTCGCACCATCCATTTGGGCTTCTACCAACCCGTTAAGGTAAACGTAGGTAAACGTCGTGTTTACATATCACCCGCCGGCATACTCTATAGGGCCATGAATGGAGACATGTATGGAGACGTTCAGAATCCACCTCCTGATCACTCTCGCAAAGCTGGAGTGAACCACGAGCTGCTACCATCCGCATCGATTTGCTTACGCCTGCAGGATCTCCGTCCACTGGCCGAGGGTAGATGGCTTACGTATCCAGGTCACATTGATGTCTCTGATCCAGTTTGGCGTCGGTCCTTCCACTTTGGTGTTAGACTGGTGTTACAGGAGTCTATAATATATGTAGGTACTTGGCCGGTAGGCCATGAAGCGCTATTGCTGAGGTCGGCCATAACACTAATGCACGTCATTTCGTGGGACATGAAGCTAGACTGTCTCCGGCTTGTTCATGTTCTGCAGTTACACACACAAATCAATACCACTTTTCCAATTTGGTGGGTGCTTACTGGTGGGACTTTTTCCGCTTCGTTGCGAATCGTGGGCCCGTACGATGAAACATATCAACCTACAATTTAGACGGATACCTGCACAATCTAGATCGGCGCTTAAGGGTCACACATTTCTGCTAGGCTAGGCTTCGGGCAGATCCCAATATGAAGCTTTAGTATCCTTTTTTGCTCTGTGATTTAGACTCGTAAAAGAATCATCTGAGAAGGGCATTGGCCGCCCGTAGTCTAGACGGAGAACCCCTTCCACTCTTGAGTTCAAAGTCGCTTCGCTGAATGATAGAAGGCTGAACCAGCAGTTGCCATCTCGAGGCTTAGCATCCCGTACCTTGAGCTAGACGTAAGCCAATGATAGGATCCGCGGTAGATGGCTTGTTCAAGCCGGAGAATTTTGCTGACCCTGGTCCATATACATGCTGTGTGACGAAGTGAGGTTGTTGGTGGTATTTCCTAAAAAACAAACAGTGATTCGCAACCCATCAAGTTTGCCTAGACCGGAGCTAAACTGATTGCCGTAAGATTTGAAATGCATTGAGATCCAAGTGTGGTGCTTTCCCGTGTCATTGTCGAACCTGTGAGCCAAAGTCTGCCTCGATCAACGAGACCGTGGAGGCTTTTTCAACGGAAGGTTGAGGTCTCTTGACGAAGCTCTCAATCCAGCTTTAGTCTTGTATCAGTCAGTGTAGGATTATATGTATAGAGACTCGAGGCCAAAGCCAAACAGTCACTTCCCTGAGATGGATAGGTGATGAACTCGTACCACATTCTTGGCAGCCGTTATGCCCAGAGGCTAAACCGTCTCAGGTAGAGGGATGCAATGATGGACATTCCTTGGGCGAGCGGAGGGCATGTGTAGGCTGTCGGAAGAGCGTTGTGTACGACCGTGGTAGAGAGAGCACACCTCTGCCGGTCCACGGAGCGCCGATTCAGGTTCCTGCTCGCAAATCCTGAAACGCACACACGCATACCGTAATTCGAAACGAGCTGGCTATGTGGATGTAGGGTTGTCTCTAACCTAGGGCCCCAAAGTTACAGCGCTCGGCCGCTCAGTGAAGTGGAAGTCAGACATCCATCTTGTGTATTTTAGTTCGAGGTACAACAGGCCGTTGCTGTGCCTCTTGACTTCAAGAGTCTGGCCGACTGCAGTGTCCGCGACCATCGCCTCCGACTTTTCTGTTTCTGTCCAAGTAAATTTCCTGGACTTGGGGTGGTGTTTCCATTGCAGACGTCGCACAATTCCGATCATTGTTCGTTCCTCTCCCACGGACCGCCTGGATGGTCAAAGGCAGAGCTACACGCCATTCCATCACTCATCGCGTTCGCGACGCCTCCACATTGTATCAGGTTCCACAGCTCTTTTAGTGCAGAACTTGTACTTCGTTGCCACTGCCGAGTATCTACGCGATCTTTGGCACCAGGGATAAGAACCAGCCTTTCTTCCCCTTTGCTCAGCAGCACAACCACGAATACCTGTCACTATCACGCAGCACAACCACCGTAAGTATACAGCTTTGAGGCTTGAATTTGCCTTGTCCATGCGTTCTTGATGTCGGCGATGCTGATCCTCCTGACGCAGACAGCATATATCAAAGCGTATCAGTATGTGGAACTCTGGGCATACACCGTACAGCCGAAGCCACGATGAGGCCAGTGAAGGCCTCGAGATATCACCATATCTGCGAGCTTCATCTGCTCTCCTGTCGCCGCCAGCATCATACAATCTGGATGGCCGTAGGAACTCCACAGCTTCAACGCTATCTTCCCTTGGCCCCACCACGCCACTATGCGGACGAAGCCCATTTTCTGATCACACTATTATCAACGTGACTGGAGTTGACCTGTGTCATAGCCAACACATGGGATCCATCGCCTTGGACAATTCAACAGTGCACGACGAGAACTTTTATGATGACTGGTCAGTCGTTCCGCACTCCATGGGTTTGGAGCATGGCATGCCCATTAGAATGCATGAAAGCTATGCCGCCAACACACACATGCTACAGCCCATCATGAATCACTATGCTGCGCTAGACGTACCGGCTACATCCCCAGGCGGTTCATGCTGGAGTTCATTCTCGCCAAGTCCATATTCCACTTTCAGCAGCCAGGTGACCAATGGATCAAGCAATGTCGACTGCAACGAGCTCCCAAATTCGGAGTGGGGCCTACAAATTCAGCAAGCGCAGATGCTGGCCGAGAGAACCATGGTCCCATCTGAAGCAATGCTTAGTGGCGAATTCATACCGGTTGACACAAATGCCGACACTGATATGAGTTCGTATGATGACGCTGACGTCCAACTGCCACCTTCGCCACAGGACGTTGTCTTCAAACAAGAGCCTGACTCCTCTGAGGATGAAAGGACGGTGAAAAGGTCCATATTTGTCTCACCGACAGGTGGTAAGACTGTGAGGCGTGAGCAGCAACACACAGGCGCCTACAAGAAGAAGTCGCGCAAGTCGCTGTCAAAGGCAATCAATCGCCTTCACGATGGCCGTTATGAGATTTGGATGGATGACGACGTCGAGCAGATTCCAGGGACAAAGAAGTGGAGGAGGACTGGTGGAGCTCCTGACAAGCCCCAAATTTGTCAGATGCTTAATGCAGATGGTACGCCATGTAACCGGCCTTTCAAGCGACAGGAGCATTTACACCGCCACGAGAAGACACATTCTGGTCGGAAGGACTTTTCTTGCCGCATGTGTCCGAGAAAGTTCAATAGGAACGACAACTGTTGGGAGCATTACTGGACCCATGTGCATCGTCCTGGCAAAAAGGATGGTCGCAATAACAAGCGGAGCCTTCGTCATGTTTTGACTTTTATCACCGATCCAAAGCACATTGAGAAGCTCCAGAACAAGTGGAGGAAAGAGGTTGGCTATGAGTACGATCCCGAAGATGACCTGCTGGACGAGGTGGAGGAAGAGTCCGTCTTATCACCCATCAAGGAAGAAGGCCGTGACGCTTCCATGACCCAGCAAAGCAAGATACGGTGCCGTCTTTAGGCGATCAAAAAGTGGATATGCCACATTCTATTCATAGGTTTCTTGCTTGCGTTCAGGGGCTGCGATGTACAGAAGGCGCATTTCGGTTTGTTTGTAGTTTTCTGGCGTTGTCTGCTTAGTTGTGGGCTTGTATCATTCCTCGGCATTCTACCAGTATTGTGCATTGTGTTTCCTTGTATTCTATTAGTTCTTCGGCAAGCCAGTGTTTAATGTACGAAGTAATGACCATGCCCCGATTCACGACTGCAGCATCCACTTACTTGCAGGTGACTTACTACCACTACCACTACCACTACAGGACATGGCTGCGGCGGAATGAGACAACAGGCATGAGACGTGCGTTGAAGTGCAGCAGAAGCAAAAGCATTTGTGCAACACGGACGGTGAGGTGAGGTGAGGTTGGGGGGCCAGGGTTACATCGGTTCTGACTACTCCGTAACTAGTTAGTCCTCATTGGCCTTGGCTCTCATTGGCCTCGAGTACCTACGGAGTATGTCGTTAGTTATTAACTACCATTTGATGGCTTAAGATGCTGGGGAAGTAATTAATACGGAGTAGGTGGTAGGTTTCCCTTTCAACAGCAATCTTCCAGCCACTCCAATTCATACAGAAAAGAACGTGCCAGTTATAAATTACTTGACGCCTGGTTCATACATAGTACATGACTTCAAATGGCCGCACAAACCCGTTAACTATGCCTATGTAACTCTGCAGTAGTTATCGGACGCTAGCGGCAGGATATGCATGCACACGCAGCCGCCAGCTTTTCACCTATTCCAATGTCCCAAATCCATGCTGCCGGTTTCTGCCGGTAGTGGTGAATGTTCCGCGCCTACCAATCAGCCATCATTATTGACAAGCTCGTCTGGCACCTCTCACACATGCTGTGCAATGTAGGCGCTGTTGCTCTCCCCAGGTCAAGATACTACCTACTGCACCTACTGTACCTCCTTTACCGTGGTGGCCGTTTGCACACCTTCGGTTTTAGTTTTGTGTCCAGGAAGCTCTGGCTGTCCGGCAGACGCCTCGCTGCGCTCTTCTACGTCCGCTGTGGTGGCGTTTTGCTTCCGCTCCCTCCACCCCATGACGAGGAAACCCACGATTACTACAAGCCAATACAAGTTGTATGCTATGATGACATCATGTCAGCGTACATCCAAGGCAGGCCTTGCACCATGATACCCACAAATCACTGAGCCATAAGTGGCGCTGTTTTGCCAACCGAACAGCGAGTTGAAGATGCCCCATCCACCGTCGCCATTCTCACTAGGCGAGCAGCACTGCACGGCAAGTCAGCAACAGGGCGAGATGGCAGAGATTGCGAGTACGTACGTTGACATGCCACACACTCTGGCGGATATCATAAGACCCAGGGCCTGCACCGGATTCGGCAGCACCTTCGCCGGCAATGCGGACCCATGCATCCTGCTCAAGGCTCCACACACCTTTGGAGAAGAGACCTGCAGCAACCAAGTAGAGGAAGCAGGTAGAGACGACCAGGAAGATTTGCATGGAGCTCTTGTTACCCCCCTTGTAGATGAAGTAACCAACAAAAGCGCCAGCACCAATGCCACAAAGGACAGCGAGTGGGAAGGAAGTTGCCGGAAAGCCAATGCCTACACCGGCAATGAACCTGTACATTTTATCAGCATGTAGTCGGCTTGTTGACATTAGACTCGACCCACAGGACCATTTCGATGCCTTCGCGGAGGACGGTGATGAATGGCAGAATGAACATGGCGTATTTCTCACTCCACATCTTGAGCTTTCCCTTGACAGGCAAAGGCGCGTTTTTGTGCTCCATGACTTTGGATATCTTGGCGCGCCACTTGTCCTGCAGCTTGCTGACGCGAAGCAATGCAGCACCCATTACTGTGATGATGACGCTGGCAAGCAAACCAAATACACCCTCCCAAATGTTCTCGGCCGATTCAAAGGAATTCTTACCCGCCGTGTCTAAGAAGGGGTGCAGTCAGTACACGTGACGCATAGGCACGGCTGGCGGCTGGCACTTACAAAATGTCCCAATCACACCAGCACAAATGATGAGACATATAACCAGGCCAGCGACAACACCAGCCCAAACCTGGCGGACCAGCCTCTTGTGAAGCGCGGCATCATGCCCGGGCCCGAGAGTCTGCTTGAGAAAGGCAAGCAGGACCGAGACGATGATGCTCGTCTCTAGGCATTCGCGAAAACAAATAAAGAAGACGGGCACGGCAAAGACGTTCTGCGGCATGGTGGCGACTCGCGAGAGACTGAGAGCGGCAAAGTCTGCAAAGACTTGCAGTGTGAGCAATGCAGTACTAGGTAATTAGTGGGAGAGAGATGGGGTTGATCTGATAATTAAAGCAAGCTGCAAGCGGAAGAGGCCATTTGGTTATTATGTAATCATCAATTATCAGATGAAGGTGGGGTGGGGCCCTCGGGTAAAAAAGCCTTGGGGTCGTATCGGCGTCACTGTTCTTCCCTGCATTTTCGTTTGTATTTATCAGATGCATGAATAATGAATAGATAAAGGGCGTGATATTGCCTGCCGGGGGATTTAGTTTCATGACAGGTGGAATCCCCGTCGGCCAAGCAAGCCAAATCGGTTCAAGCGTCTTAACTAATAGTTAAGTTGGTCCAGCGCCGACTCGGCGTCTTGGTGGGCCTCGATCCATACCACATGGTCTGATATTATACTATGTATTAGCTGATATAGCTGATATACCGGCTGCAAAGTCATTCGACAACAAATCACCTCTTCGTGTCCGTCTCTGGCTTCCAAGGCAGCATGAAAACCCTGATGCATACTATGCACCTCCCCGCCCGGCTTTTGATTGGCCATGATCCAGCGAGGACAGGCGGGCGGACCCTTAGTTATCTGATCCCCCGCTGTTGGAACTGCATCTTATCTTTTTCATCTTATCTTTTTCATCTCATCTTTTTCATCTCCTGCGGTGTTGGTCTTGTTGTGCCAGAGCTGCAGCCCAGATTTAATTACCACGGTATACCTAGCCAGCCAACCGACGAATACTCGATTGCTTCATGGCACTCTCACTCTCCAGCTTTCTCGTTGCACTCCCTCTCCTAGCTTCGGTTGCGAGCTCGGCAACCGTCAAGTATGACTTCGACATAGCCTGGACCTATGCGAACCCCGATGGCCAGTACAACCGCCCTGTACATGGCATCAACGGCAAGTGGCCTATCCCACCCATCGTTGCAAACAAGGGAGACCAAATCATTGTCAATGTCAAGAACTCGCTTGGCAACGAGAGCACTTCGCTGCATTTCCACGGCCTCTACCAGAATGGGACTACCCACATGGATGGCCCAGTTGCGGTCTCGCAATGCTCCATTCCTCCAGGCAGTTCATTCACTTACAACTTTACCGTAAGACTGCCGACATCTACCTATCCGTACCATAGTAACAGCCGTATAGCTCAACCAGGCAGGCACAGTATGAGTCCCAAAATTCAGTTGACCATGACATGGACCACTGACTTGATTGCCAAATAACTAGTACTGGTATCACAGCCACGAACGCGGCCAATATCCTGATGGTCTGCGAGCACCCTTGATTATCCATGATAAAGATGACCCCCACCATAGTTTGTATGACGAAGAGGTTACACTGACCTTTTCCGATTGGTACCACCAGGATATGCAGACACTTTTGAAGAGCTTCATCAACATTGCAAACCCCACTGGTGCAGAGCCTGTGCCACAATCAGCCTTGATGAACGACCAGCAGAACCTCCCTGTCAAGGTACAGCCTGGAAAGACCTATCTCTTCCGACTGATCAATGTTGGTGCCTTTGCAGCTCATTATGTTTGGTTTGAAGACCATGCAATGTCTATTGTAGAGGTGGATGGCGTCTATACCGAGCCCAAAGAGGCAAATGTCATATACATGACTGCCGGGCAGCGATACGGTGTGCTTGTCACAGCAAAGAACGAGACCAGCTCCAACTTTGCCATTGTCGGAAGCATGGATGAGGTATGGTTATATGACTCCTATGGCCAGGGCAAATACTGACCGTGAAAAGTCTCTCTTTGATGTTATCCCTGCTGGACTCAACAGTAACGTGACTGGATGGCTAGTCTACGATGAGACCAAACCCAATCCTGCAGCAAAGCTAATCGATGAATACAATGACTTTGATGATTTCACACTCGTTCCTTATGACAAGGAAACCCTCTTTGACAAGGTTGACCAATCAATCACGCTCGACCTGAAGATGGACGTCCTCAAGGACGGAGCAAATTAGTAAGTCCTCTCTTCTTCACCACATTGACAACATGACCAACACAACCACCCAGCGCCTTCTTCAACGACGTGACCTACGTCAGCCCCAAAGTCCCCACACTCTATTCCGTCCTCTCCACAGGCCCCAACGCCACTAACCCTGCCATCTACGGCACCAACACAAACGCCTTTGTCCTCGGCACCAACCAAGTCGTCGAAATCATTCTCAACAATGACGACCCCGGAAAACACCCTTTCCATCTCCACGGCCACTCCTTCCAACTCGTCACTCGCAGCGCAAAGGGCGCAGGAGACTTTGACCCCAAAAACGTCACTGCCATGCCCTCTACGCCCATGAAGCGCGATACCGTCGTGGTCCACCCCCACGGCCACATTGTTATGCGCTTCCGCTCTGATAACCCAGGTGTCTGGATGTTCCACTGCCACATTGAATGGCACGTAGCTACGGGTTTGATAGCCATCATGATTGAACGCCCGCTAGACATTCAGGCGCAACTCAAAGATGCGATTCCCCAGGGCCATTGGGATGTGTGCAGGGCGCAAAATGCCCCTACACAGGGCAATGCCGCGGGCAACACCAAGGACTTGCTCGATCTGACGGGCGAAAATCTCCCGCCGCCAGAACTGCCTGCTGGGTTCACGGCGAGGGGCATTGTGGCGTTGGTATTTAGTTGTGTTGCTGCGTTTGTGGGCATGGGTGTGATTGCGTGGTATGGAATGCAGCCTATCAAGAGTAAGACTTTGTAATGGCATGCTTTGCATGCGGTATGTAAGTTGTATTGATATTGAGAAAGGAGGCTCCATGGTTCCAAAAAAAAAGAAGGGGGGAGAGTAGAGAGAGAGAGAGAGAGAGAGAAATACCCATATTTTATGTTTCCCAAAACGGAGAAAAGGCAAGGGAAAAAAAAAAGGAAAGGTGATTGATTATCAACATGTTGACAAGGAATTGACAACA
>SSBG01000008.1:429817-441897 GCA_028220655.1 Shiraia bambusicola | reverse complement strand
CCTTGGCCCCAGCCCCCATCCCAGTCCCCGTCCCCGTCATCCCAGCACCGCCACTCCCACCACCAGCAGCACTCGTCCCCAAAACAGCCTGATTAACCAACTCCTGCACCCTATCATTATTCCCATCAAAATAAGCCTTTAGATCCGCCGGCAGCGCGGAGTACCAGGCAGGCGCCGTCGTAAACGTCTCGAGGGCACTGGGCTGCGTGACGGCGGCTGGAATGCTAATGGTGGCGGTTTGCGCAAAGGCTGCTAGTGCGGATTGCGCGGACGAGGCGCGGGCGAGGGCAGAGGGCGCGGCGGCGGCGGTGGCGGCGGCTATGTTTGAGGTTACATAGTTTTTTACAGAGGCGGCGTAGGATTGGGGCTGGGTGGTTGGGTTAGAGGTGTTGTTGTTGTTGTTGGGGGTTTGGAGGGTAAGTTTTTGTGTGCTTACGTTTTTCAGTGCGTCGCCGATGTTTGGGGGGAGGGGGACGGTGAAGATTGCGAATTCTGCGGTGGTGGTGGTGGTGATGATGAGGAGGGATGTTGTGAGGAGGGCTAGGGGTTGGAGATGCATGGTTGTTGTTGACAATATATGTATGTATGTAGGTAGGTAGGTAGGTAGGTAGGGGTATTTTGGAAAAGACTTTGCTTGGATGAGTTTTGCACGAATTGTATTGATTTGCAAAAGGGAAAATAAAAAGGGTAGTTAGGTAATATTAATAGTGATAGGTAATAATAGGCTGGTTTGTTTGTAAAAAAACGGGTGGAGGGAGTAATAATAATACCGAGTAGTACGTAGGGAGAAGAACCCTCTCTGCTTATGAAGGCAGCATCTTTAATGCCTCCATTAATAATATGGTGCGTGCTCACTGCTGATACGCAATCAGCCACGAGTCGGCGGCCTCATTTCGTTCTGAACGGGACAGGACGCCTAGGGAGTCTTTCTTCATTGCGGTAGAACTGGTTTGATCAGCGTCCCCATGAGCCAAGCCACGCAAACAATTTGTTACAGTTGACCCGACTCTGTTACCGAGTAGGTATTACATGTTGAGCTTCTCAGAACGGCCACAGCATAGGTCAAGCAAGCAAAGCAATCGTCGTTTGAAGGTTTGATCGACGGTGTTTGAAGGGTGGACTTTTGACGTTCAGGGGCTAGTTACCATATGCTAAAAAAAAGTAAACGCCATCGTTGAGTCGAATCTACTATCAGAGTAGCGTGGTTGCCATTGGCCTGGCCTGGCAATATCGAGAATCGAGATTCGCGTTCAATGGCTGAGTACGAAGTATTATACATGTACCCCGTACTCCATATGTTACTTCGTACATATGTGCACTGATGATAATGGTCCCACTTGTGCTAGTATCGTACCGAGTATTATTGTTATTATCATTCTGTAGTTAGAATTCTGTAAACACAACCGCCCTATGCAACGCCCGCGCTATGCTCGTATTCTTCTATGATTCCCTCAGCCCAATAACGCCAATTTCATGCTCATTCTCCATTAGAGGTAATTACCTACCTACTACTCCGTATGCCATCAGCCTTTGGGACGGGAATTCGGTGCTAAATGGACCGAGTCGGTATTTTCATGTAGCTCGTAGCCTCGTGAGTCGTGCATGGATGGCACTGCCAAGTTCACTGTCGTTTTTCAATCCTCTCTTCATATGCTGCCCACGCTGCAGCCTTGTAGCGCTCCGCCTCTGCTTTTCGATCAGATGCGCGAACGATGCCCCTCCCGACGATGATGATGTCACAGCCCTGCTCGAAAATCAGCTTGTGAGGGGTCTTGTATTGCTGGCCAAGGCCATCTCCCAGCTTTTTGCCTTCTTGGCCAGGAGGGGGCAGTTGACAGCCGGGAGTCATGGTGAGGAAATTGTCTTCGGGCTCCGTGTTCAAGCTCCGTTGCGCAATGAAGCCCATGACAAAATCCGGATGAGCCCGGGCAATGGCGACCGTCTTTTGCTGGTATTCTGGCGTCATGAGATGGCCTTCTGAGCTCATCTCGGCAAGCAACAAAAGTGAGCGCAGAAAGGGCGCTTCACCAAGGCGCAAGAGCTCAGTCATAGTGTCGAGGTTGAACATGTCCTCGTTGAACGACTCTGGCTCTGGTCGAGGAGATATGCTTTCTGTTCGCATGGAGATGCTGGTGGTGACGCTGACCACGCTGTGCTTCCTATCCAAGGCCTTGGCATTGCTGAGGCGCCTCTCGTCGCCATTGTACAGTTCAAGGGGCGACTCGTCAGCGCAAACGTTGCGAATTTGCACATCTTCGTCCTCATTCATGCCGCCATTTGGGGGTTGCGAATGGGGTGTGGCGGATATTTCGGTGTGCACGGCGGTGTTGTACTTGGCAATGGTGGCTTCGGCAGCTTTCTCGAGGGCAGTGACGATGGCGGGGCCGGGCAGGACGTGTGCATTTGTAATGTCAGCCCAGAGGGCGATGCGATGGTGGCCTGAGGTGTATTGCTTCTGCACAGTTTCTGTGGCACAAGCAGTGGGTTAGAAGTTGGCACGGGGAGGTGAAACGGGCAAGGAAGCAGCAGCAAGGAAGCAGCAGCAACAACGTACCGCCAATGTCGGCGAATTTGCGGTCTTCGAAGATCAAAAAGTGCTTTTGGCGGGCCATGTCGCGCAGAGCGTTGGCGGTGCGCTCGGTCCAGTCGGTGACGATGTCACAATGCGTCTTGAGTAGGCAGATGGAGTCGCCCACGTCCTCGGCCAGCTGGATCAGCTCGGCAGATGTCTCGACGTCGGCGGATAGGCACAGGTTGGAGTGCTTGATGGACATGAGCTGCAGCAGATAGGCTGCCAAGGGCCCGGTGGAGGGAAAGGCTGCACGCGACCTATAGCTGCTGGTGAGGGTTGGATGCATGGAAGACATGGCGGCAGGGCTTGTGGTTAGATACCCAGGTAGGTACGGAGTAGGTAGGTAATTAGGTCGATGGGTAATACTAGGTAGGTGGGTGGGTAGGTAGGCCTTATATAGTAATAATAATAATATCTACCGGGTGCGTGAGGCACATGATTTTTTTTTTCCTTGGCCGAGTCCCTGTCTTCTCGGTGAGATGGCTACATGTGTATAGGCACATATGTACATGTATACATAGATAATTCATACATAATGTAGCAGGCGATTATTACTTGTCTGCATGCCTCTGCTCTGGAGTCTGCGCTGGCCCGCCCAATCACCCGCCCTTGCTCGACGTGCTCGACGTGCTTGACCTGCCGACCTCATCCACGCCCTCTGCATTGTTGTTGCACTCTGTCACACTGCAACTGTGCGCTCCTCCAGAGTCCAGCCTGTTCAAACTTTTCTCTGTCCCTCTTCCTCTCCGTCTCTCTCCGTCTCCGTCTCCGTCTCTCTCTCTCTCTCTCTCTCTCTCTCTCTCAGTCTCTCTCTCCCTCTCTCTCCCTCTCTGGCTGGCTGCTGGTTGCTGCCGACTGTTCAGTGCTGCACTGCTAGTTAGGTCGCTCCTTCCCGGCCCGACTTTTCGGCCTAACCTCTTTGAATCCAATTCACTACCGAGTATTCATCAATATTATTCCTACTTCCTCGTGTGCCATATTCATCCATCCTCCTCAACGCCTCCAGCACTGCTGAGTGGCAATGGCTTGTACCGCTCAGAATCCTTGCGCCTCACTCCCCAAGTCAGAGCAATACCTAGTGCCGCCGTAACGCACCATGCAACATATCGATTCCACTTCATGCACCTATCTGCTCTTGCGCACATCCTCCTCATTCGTTGTCCACAACGACATCGTACCATTCTGTGCCCATGCCTTCTCCATACTTTGATACCTGGTTGACCATCGCAAAACTAGCCTCTCTGAATCGCCCTCCCCACATGTCTGCGCCGTCGTAACCTGTCTTTTTTTTGCTTCCGTCCACGGTTCCTCGGTCTGTCCGTACTTCGGCACATGCTTCCCTCACCGGTTGCTGTTTGGAAACCTTGGATGCCTTTGCCCCATTGCAACTTGACGGTTGAGCGCCAAACTTTATCAGCCCGGCCCACCGTTTCGTTTTCGTATTCATCACGTGCTCAACCGTTTTTCTCGATCGGCTACCAAAACCGAGTTCCGTCAGAAAAACTAACTATACCTTGACAAGTAATTAATTAACAGAGAACCAACTCTACCTACAGTCGTTCTGCCTGACCGTCTTTTCTGTCATGCTATTCTACCATCTGCCAGAGCATCCTTCACATTCGTCATCACATAACTACTGATTCCACGTCTCAAGGTTTGCACTTGTTGCACTTTAAAGTTCAACCCAAGACACCTATGATATTGAGCTCACGCATGCAACTGCTCCGTAGACTGCGCAATTGCTCAATGGACACTATGCCCGCAAAAGAATTCTCACCCAAGACTTCATCTACTACAATCTCTTCATATCAGACCATTATGCTCGCTTGCCACAGTGATTCTTGCTGCGCAAAATGAAGGCGAAGTCGACATTGCTGCTGTTCTGGCGTTTGCCGTCCAAGCTCACCTCACTTTGTTGTCATGTTTCCAACTCACTTCACCTTCACTTGTTCCTGCGCACCAGAAAACATCATATACCCCGCTCTGCTGTCCTGCGGCTCTCTTCTTCCCTTTCACGACACCCACCTCTTCTCCATTCTCACCCAGGTTTCAAGTCGTCTCTTCACCACTTTTCCAACAGCGCCTCAAAGACAAAATGCCTCCCAAGAAAGATGCCGCTGCCGGCGCCGATGTCTCTGGCCTCATAGCTGGTTTCGATAACAAGGAAGTCAAACTGCTTGCGGCCGCTTTTCTGTGCTCCGTCGGCCCTGACAAGGCAAGTCTCATCGATTTGTGCATCACTGTGCAAGCTAACAAATCTGCAGTATGACTACGACCTCATGGCAACCTTGACAGGCAACACTGCCGGCACGCTCAAGAAGATGTGGCCTCCCGTGAAAAAGAAGGCCATGGAGTCACATAGTTCCTTTGCTAAGTTCCTGGGTGCTTCCAGCTCTGGCACCACTCAAGTCACTGTAGCCGACCCCCCCAAGCCCACTGCGGCCAAGGCCAACGCAGGTCGCAAGCGCAAGACCGCCGAGCCTGAGGCAGATGCTGATAGCGATTCAGACGGCATCTTAGTCAAGCCAGCCGGCAAAAAGGTCAAAGGTAAGACTGCAGACAACAAGAAGGCACCAGCCAAGGGCCGAGGTCGCTCCAAGAAGGCCAAGAAGGCGGAGTCTTCTGAGGATGAGGAGACGGTTGAGGTCTCTGCCAAATCCGACGATGAACCTGGTAAGTACATCCATTCGCTATGACACTGGAACGAAGCAAACTAATAAACATGCAGACAAGGACAACAGCGACGAAGAAGCTTAGTCGCCATATCTCTACGCGTTCCAACGCAACCGAGACCCGAGTTTCTTCATGGATGGCATATTTCTGCTGAGCGCAGAGTAACGGCGCCTTCTGGTCTTGCCGCAAGGTCATTTCTCTGTTGGCTTCGCCGCACAGACTTGCATTGCATACCCTCGTTGTATGGTCTGTCCGTGCGGAAGCTTTTTTGATTGAATTGCTTTGATACCCCAAGTGACTAAGGATAGATACGGGAAATTCTTTGGTCGTTGTCAGAATTTGTCCTCAGTCTGACGGATCATCAAATATACATCGTGTTCTATATCATACCGTGCTCATTGACGTGCTCATCTGTGAAGCATATGTAGGGCTTAGACGTTTGTTGCATGATTCATACAAGACACAACTAAACGTAAATTAACAAGTCGTCTCGGACTCCAAGGTAGAGGAAACGCAAAGTCGCATTCTCGCATAGGTACCATAATTGGGTACGACTGGTGGAACACCCGATTCCGAAGCCTTAGTAAACGATCAGGTGACTAGTTAATTAACTACCGGATCAATTCCGCGCTCTCCAAGCATCTTGACTAAACTCTCCACTTCACCCAATTATCGCAATGAATTCCTTCCGTACTGTAGATGTGTTTATATCATGCAAATAAAGCCTTTTCCTAGAAGCATGAAATTACCCAACAAGATTCCATCTCTCTCAGCATTTCTAAGCATCCCACGACCACACTTGGCATCAGCAGAGCAATCCCCAATTAATACAACATTCAACCCTCTTCAAGGACTCCAGCAATTCCCAATCTCTTCCTACTCAAGTAACATGACACGACCTGCGCCCGTCATCGCACTCTCTCATGGAGGAGGTCCCTTCCCATACCTGGGTGACGCTAGTCATCGCGAGATCACAAACTCGCTCAAGACTAAAGTACCCAAGGTTCTCAAGCTAGATACACCCGAAGCGCCAAAGGCCATCATCCTCGTGACGGCGCACTGGTCCACCAATGAGGTCACCGTTAGCAGTGGCAGCAAACACGAGATGCTTTACGATTACTATGGGTTTCCACCCGAGAGCTACGAGATTGTACACCACGCGCCTGGCAGCCCTGAGGTGGCCGACTTGATACAAAAGACGTTGCAAGATTCAGGTATCAAGTGTGAAAAAGATTCAGTACGAGGTATGTGACTAGTCTCTATTACCTTTGGATACAAGTGTTGACGGAAAGTCTTAGGCTGGGACCATGGCACTTTTATACCCATGAAAATCATTGACCCCGATGCCAACATCCCCATTGTTCAGTTGTCTGTTCTCGCCTCGGAATCTCCCGCTGAGAGCTTTGCTATTGGCCGTGCTTTGTCCGTATTGCGCTCTCAAAATATCGCCATCATCGGCTCAGGCTTTGCAACTTTCCACAACCTCCGTCTCATGCGTTCTGGCGTATCATCCACCCCTGATTTCCAAAAGCAGAGTATGGATTGGAGTGATGCCGTTACCGATGCCGCTATGACAGACGATGAATCCTGTCGAGCAGCCAAGTTTGAAGACTGGAGGAAGTGGCCGCATGCCTACACTATGCATCCACACGGTGGCGCTGAGCACTTTTTACCTCTGATTGTATGTGCTGGAGCTGCCGGAAAATCAAAAGGAGAGAAATACTCGGACGAGTTTATGGGGCTCGATATGGTTAGTTATTATTGGGATGAAGAGTAGGTGGTCTTGCTGTGGGTCATTCAGCTTCCTTGAACACAATGTGAACATCATGCGACTCAAACATATATATCCTTTTTTTTTTACCACTATCTGTTACGTACAGCATTTCCAGCTAATTCGGCTGGACTTTTCTTGCCTGTTAAAGTCACTCTGTTGGGTGCTGTGGCAAACAGTAGCCGTCCTGTTCACTTCATTGTCCCACTCACCAATCTCACCTTCACTTCCACCTTTACCTTGGTTCGTTTGCTACGTCTTGGCACACGATATAAGTCTCTATTGCTCACAACGCTGCAACGTTTTCTCTCCTCGCTCAGACAACGCGCATTTCGATTTACTGTCGCCTTAAGCCACCACGACAGCACACTATGGCACCAAACAATCGCGGATGGGTAGCCATCAATCACGTCCCGGAGCAACAAGATGATGAGGCCGACTCATGCGACCAAAGCAAATTTGATTTTGAGGGTCTCAGTTCTGCTGACGCTCAGGACGAAGTGTCGTGGGCATATACATATGAAAATGGTACTTATCTGTTGCAAGAGAATAGTAGCTTGTTTGGGCATTTTTCGATGCCAGGGCAAGACAGCGCCGACGCGATGCGCAAGTTCATCGCAGAATTTCTACCTCCAGGCATGATTACGGATGCGGACGGGGATGTTGCCCATATCGAAGACGTGGACCTTGATCACCTCCCAGCGTTGCAAGCTCAGCTCTGGAAGCCTACTGCAGACTTGGTGCTAGCTTCACAGCCCCAAAAGAAGAAGGAAATGGAAGGCCACATTCAAACTATTGCCGGACTACTCGAAGGTCAGTACGGTGCGCAATCATCTTTGATTTTTGACTGACATGACATAGACCAGCTCATCTTCATCCTGCATAGCAGCTTCACCTGTGTGATGCCTTCTTGTCCAGGTCGTAGCGCAAGCCACGAAGCCCAACCGCCCACTGTTACCATTGAACCTGTGATTCATTGGGGCACCACCACTCCAGTACTTGATGCCCAGCTTGCGAATGGCAGGGTGCTTGCTTTCCGTCGCAATGGAGGCATGTGTACCGATCCGCTATTGAACGAGGAGATCAGCAAGATCCTCGAGAAGCGCGATAAGCCTCCCGTGTATTGCTCAGAGTGTCTGGGGTTACTTGTCGATCAGTGCATGAACTGGCGAGAGCTTTCGGAGAAGGTCGACCCGAAATCGAACCCTCTGACCCCAAGATCAATAACGGTACTACCTTCACTGTCGCAGTTAATTCATAATATTAACGCGTGCCACATACAGCCTCAAGTCGACGCGAAACGGACCCCTCCAGACGAAGACGACGCAGACGCAGACGCAGACGGAGACGAGGACGACGAAGTCATGATGGTACCACATTCACTATTGCCGTTGATTCACAATGCTAACACTCGCCACAAACAGCTTCAAGTAGATGGCGCTGCCGACTTACCTACCGTGTCAGGCGCCGAGGATGACATGGACCCTCTGGTTCATGAAGACGCAAAACTTGACGCCAGGGTCACTGAGCATAACCACTGGCAAACCATCAATGTGTCAGAGACAGCTAGTACAAGTGAATCAACGGGACCTTTGAAACATCAAGAAGAGTCCTCGAACACATCGCCAGCTACGTCCATGGACATGGACGGCCCACGTCAAGCTGCAAAGGCCATGGTTCAAGAACTGGCTGTGGCACTCTTCCCAGTCCCCCAAGCGACCTCACCAGCCCAAAAAATCCAGAACCCAAACGCTCAGCCAGAGGCCAGGCCCACAATGGAACAAAAGCACCAAAACTATATCACCATCCCTTTCCATTTCAACCCCAGCAAGCGATCCTTTGGCCGCGAAATCGGACCCAACACCTTCCGCACCACAGTCAACTCCATAAAACAGTCACCACCCACCAAAACGCTCAAGCCAAAGCCAGCTCCCAAAGAGGCCAAAGGCAAAGCAAAAGCTCCAGCCATCAAGCCAAAGGGCTCTCTCCAAACACCACCACCTCCACTCCCCACCTTTCCCCCAATCTTCTCCAAGCAAGCCCTTGCTCCTCCCCCTTCCATCCCAGACACCGTAGCCACAGCCACCTACCTAGCCCACCAGACCCGCTGCCCCGCGGCCACAGACCGTATCTGCATATGCAAAAAGCCCGCCCGTACACCTGCTGTTAAAATCGCACAGTGCGCCAACCCTTCGTGTCCCGTCTCTTGGCTGCACTACAATTGCCTGGACAAGAAGACGAAGCTTTCTGTGCGCTTTGGCAAAATGGTGTGCCAGTTGTGCAAGAACGAGGCAGAATTCCTGAGCTGGGATTTGAAAGGTGGATGGGAAGGGGGGGGGATTGGCAGGGAGGATGAGAGCGAGGTGTTGTTGGGTAGAGGGGATGTCGAGGGGTTTTTTGCGAGTCCGGTGGGCGTGGAGGGGGTTGCGAATCCCTATGGGATGGGGGAGATGGAGGTTGTGGGTAGGGTTGTGGGTGAGGATGAGGAGGGTGAGGAAGAGGGTGAGGAAGAGTATGATGGAGACGAGGGTGCCATGGATTGGGAAATCTAGTTTCTTTTGAGAGATTGGATATGTGGATGGTGTGAGGGGAGAATGGAAGAAGAATGCTTGCGCGTAGTCTGAATACGCTGGAGAATGATGGCTTGCGGGAAGAGCTGCATAATGACGAAGAAGATGAATTTATTGTCTTGGCCTCGATATTGAACCAGTTGCCTCCAAGGATATTGCATGAAGAGTGACGTATATGAAGAGGTTGCGATTATTCAATACATACTCCCCACATTACTTTCTTGAGGGGTATTATAATTAACATGCATGCTGCAGACGAATGGGTCGTGAACGCTAATTACATGTTGTTGCTCCGTGAATTCGTACGAGGTCAAAGGGCTTTTCTAGATTATGCTTAGCGGTAAACTTAAGACGCTTAAAGACTGCTCGAATAGAACAACACCCGAAAGTAATTATTTGTCATTCTCCTTACAAAAAGGGCCGCATGATACAGTTCCCAGAGATTATAAGTTCAGGAGTTGCTGCTAGTTTCAACTCAGACTACTTTTACGGAGTGGTGATTACAGCTTCACCCGCAGCACAATGACGCCAGACAAACCATTTGGCAGTGTACCTTCGGGTGCTCTGCAGCAGCCAACTCCGTTTGAACTACAAGTTGACGAGCAGAAGCTACAGGATCTGAAAACACTGCTGAAACTCAGTCCTATAGCGAAAGAAACCTACGAGAATCTTCAGGATGCTGGAAGTCACGGGAAATTCGGCGTGAGCAGGGAATGGATTCTCAACACCAAAAAATACTGGGAAGAAGAATATAACTGGTAAACCTACATACCCAAATTACACCTAATCACCAAAAATTTTTTTTTTAAACCCTAACTGTTCCAGGCGCACCCAAGAATCACACATCAACTCTTTCCCAAACTTCAAATCCACAATCACAGACGACAATGGCGCAACCTACACCCTCCACTTCGCAGCTCTCTTCTCCCTCGACCCGGCCGCAATCCCCATAGGCTTCTTCCACGGCTGGCCAGGCTCCTTCCTAGAATTCCTCCCTCTGATGCACCGCCTGCGTGAAAAATACACCCCAGACACCCTCCCTTACCACATCATCGCCCCCTCTCTCCCCGGCTTCGCCCTCTCCGCCTCCCCCCCTCTCGACCGCGACTGGAAAGCAGCAGACACATCCCGCCTTCTACACAAACTCATGCTGTCCCTCGGCTTCGGCACAACCGGCTACCTCGCGCAAGGCGGGGATATAGGAAGCCGCTTATGCAGCATTTTAGCAACTACGTATCCAGAATGCAAAGCCATACATTTGAACACCATGTTCAACCCTCTTGACGCAGACACTGATTTGAACGACCCTGCTCTCACAGCGGCGGAGAAGAAGAGCCTGGAACTCCAGCAAGAATTCATGAGCTCTGGAATGGGTTATTTACAAATGCACCGCACCAGACCTTCTACTATCGGCATTGCCCTCGCTTCCTCGCCTGTTGCGCTCCTAGCTTGGATCGGCGAGAAGTTTCTGGCTTGGACGGATCCACAGAGTACGCCTGGGCTGGATGCGATTTTGTCGGGGGTCTCGTTGTATTGGTTTACAGAGTGTTATCCTTCTTGCATCTATACGTATCGGGAACTGGGGATGAAGGTGAAGCGGGAGTTTGTGGATAAGCCGACGGGGTATTCTTGGTTTCCGTGCGAGTTGACGCCTACGCCTCGGGCGTGGGCGGAGAAGAAGGCTAGGATTGTGTTCTTTAGGGCTCATGAGGTTGGGGGCCATTTTGCGGCGCTTGAGAGGCCGGCGGAGTTGTTGGCGGATGTAGAGGCTTGGGCTGAGAGTGTTTGGAAGGCGTAGATATATTGCAAAGAAAACAAAGTCATGTTCGTTACTCGTTGTCGTTACCTATTATATAAACTAGTTAACTATACGAAGCTCTTTGAGAAAAGAAAAAAACCCCTCCAGATTGACAAAAAAAAAACCTCCTCACAACACCATTCTAAACTCTGGATCCCTATCATCCCCCTTTCCAACCCACTCATTATACCTCCCCCTCGCCTTATCCCGACTAACCTTCCACACCCACGCCACATCCGCAGCAACCAATACCCAAGCCGCACACAGCAAACCCAGCATAATACAAACTACCTATGGCTCTTGCAAAACTGCAGGCCCTCCTTGTTCTTACACACAAAGCTCGCCACCGCAAGTCTGCAACGCAGACGCCGTCGCCCGCTTATAATGGCCCGCACTATTATTACTATTCCACGAAGCATACATGCCCGCAGCCATGAGAAACGTCATTCCATACTGTGGACATGGGGACTCGAATAACAAGCATGACGGGACCAGACAAAAGACGCTGTAAAAACCGCATACGGAATCGACAAGACTAACTAATTAATAGAGAGAGCTAAGCATGATGAGGATGCTTTGCGGAATTCAAAATTGGTGGTAACTAATGGTGATGGAGGCTGTTTTTACTTTGATAGAGTAGTCTGTAGTTAGTCTTATTCCTTTGCTTTTTTTTTTCCTTTTTTTTTTTTTTTTTTT
>SSBG01000008.1:410428-429807 GCA_028220655.1 Shiraia bambusicola | reverse complement strand
TTTTTTTTTTTTTTTTTGTTTCTTGTAAAAATTCTTCTAGTCTCTTGGTTCTTTTTTTTTTTTCTTTTCTCTCTCTCTCTCTCTCTCTTCTAAATAGGGAAGTTGAAAAAACAAAGTAAGTAATTAGTGCCTAGACTTGGACTCGGCGCGCTGAATAACTAGCCTGTGCGCTACCTATGCTTACCACCTAATTAATAAATAGTCAACTTCCCCACGGGGGAATTTAGGGGTTCCTTTGTTTTTCTTGTTGGTTGATTTGCTTGTTGTTGGTTTAGTTGCTGGGATGGCAGGTCTGCGGGGAGAAGAAGGAGATGGGACGGAGAAGGGAGGGTGGGGGTGTTTTTGTTTGAGATGAGATGAGATGGATGGAGGGGGTTGGTTCAACGTGTGACGAATGGGTTCTTTGTTTACACTACGTGGTTGGAGCTGTGGAGCGTGGGTAAGTGTGTGATTTTGATGAATTGATTATTCTCTCTATTATTTAAAAATAAATAAATAAATAACTAGTTACCTAAATCACAGACTTTTAACTAATGGCCCGCTAGCTAATTAGCTAGTTACTCTCCATACTCTTCAACTCTGCCGCTACCTCAAACTTTGCATTCGTCTTCGCCCTGACATTGTCCACGCTCACGCCGTCCGCCACCTCGGTCAGCGTGAGGGATCCCTTTTTTCGATCCACCTCAAACACACACATGTCTGTGATGATCGTGCTCACACACCTCGCGCCCGTAAGCGGCAGCCCGCACTCTTGCACAATCTTGCTCGACCCATCTTTCGCAACATGCTCCGTTGCTACTACGACTTTGGTCGCATCGGGGTTGCCCACCAGGTCCATTGCGCCGCCCATGCCCTTGAACGTCTTGCCAGGCACCATGTAATTTGCGAGATCGCCATTTGCTCCCACTTGCAGCGCGCCTAGAATGGACACATCGACGTGTCCGCCGCGAATCATGCCAAAGGATTCTGCGCTGTCAAAGGTTGATGCGCCGGGGAGGAGAGTGACGGTTTGTTTGCCTGCGTTGATAATGTCTGCGTCGACTTCTTGTTCGGTTGGGTGCGGGCCCATGCCCAAGATGCCGTTTTCGCTTTGGAGCCAGACTTTTACGCCAGAGGGCACGTAGGAGGCTGCTTCGGTGGGGATGCCTACGCCTAGGTTGACGTAGTAGCCGTGTTTGAGTTCTTTGGCTGCGCGGCGGGCGATGCGGATGCGGCGTTGGCTTGCGTCCTTCTTTGCCGTAGAGGTTGAGGGAGAGCATGTGTCGCAGAGTTTCTTGATTTCAATGTGCTTGGGAGCGGTGGCGGGGACAATGCGGTCGACAAAGATGCCAGGAAGGTCAATGTCGTTGGCGTTTAGGGCGCCGATGGGGACTATTTCTTCGGCTTCGACAATGGTGAGGCGTGCTGCTTTGGCCATGATGGGTCCAAAGGCTTTGGTGGTGTATCTTGTGGCATTGTTCATATGTGTTTGATTCGTGCCTGTATCGACAAAACTCACCTGAAGACGCAATTACCAGCTTCATCTACCTTGTGTGCCCGTATGATGGCAACATCGCCAGTCAAAGCAGTCTCCATAAGAAACTTTCTGCCATTAAACTCCCTCACCTCCCTCTTCTGGCCAAACCCAATTGCCCTGCCATCCTGATCAAATTTTGCCGGAATCTTGCCGTCCTGCAACAACGTATTGACCGCCGTGGGCGTATAAAAAGCTGGGATGCCTGCACCACCAGCTCGAATCCTCTCTGCAAGCGTGCCCTGGGGACACAGCTCAATCTCAATGCCACCGCCAAGATATTGCTTTTCCAGCGCCTTGTTGTTGCCCAGGAAGCTGATGATGAGCTTGTTGACTTGCCCGCTCTTTGTGAGAAGTGCCAATCCCCCCACATCCTCGATACCAGCATTGTTGGAGACTGCTGTCAGGCTGTGTAGAGACTGGGGACCCCGGTTCTTCATGGCTTCAATCAATGTTTCTGCAACCCCGCACAATCCAAATCCAGCACTCAGCACCGTTGAGCCTGGCTGTACATCTGCAATTGCTTCATCTGCGACTTTGTAGAGCTTCGATTTCGACCGGTCAACCACAGGCGCGCGTTCCGACACGGCGCTGATGCCTCTCTGCTGATTGGCAAACCGCCATTGTGCAGGTGGTTGTCGAGGCAGTGGACGCCGCGAGCAAATGCGCATGGAAAGTGAGGAGAGCAACCGATATGACGCGTCCATTGTGAAGTTTAGGAAGAACAAGTTGACTAGTTACCTAACAGCACAGAGCAAAACACCGGCGCAACACTTGACTAATAAGATCCAGCCAGGAACATCAAGCTCAGCCGACAACTCGTAGCCGAATTCTTTGCTTCTGCGAACATTGATACACACTATGCAGCCGTTATCACCATTGTAGCCGCCGTTCATGCTTCATAGTGTCGTCATCTTCAGTCGGTCGAAAAAGTGGCTCCGAGGCAACCCCGCTAGGTACAACCTACCGAGTACGAAGTATAACTAATGGGTGATATCGTCTGTTAATACTCTACATGATATAATTGAATTATATACAGCCTAGGCGGTTACTATTAAATCCCTCAGTTTTACATCAGAACACAATCTACCACAGGCCCATCATTCCAAACAAAGTCTGACAAACATATAATAGGTAGTGCATACAATTGACAGATAAGTCACAATCAGATACATCATAACAACATCGGCACAAGACGGGTTTAATCATAGAAGATACCATTCAGTTCAATCTTCTTTCCTCTCGCCATCTTTCGCTACATCCTTTTTTTTTTTTTGATCATCTAGTTATGTGGAGACTTACAGGCCCGGATAAACACGAAAAACGCCGCCCTGCCCATGCGTTTGCTCATGCATTTACTCGCACCCAACAGAATATGGAGTCGAGGAGAGACATGATGGTGACAATGATGAATAAAACAAAGTCGACAAGGTATTAGAAATGTATATATACAAGAAGCGAACAAAGAATGTGTTAGAATGGAACGTGGAGGCCTATGTGCGATGATGTGAGGCATGTGCCTGGTGAGATGGTAGAAGATTTACCGTGGTCCATGGAAGGAAAAGGGTTGCCAAGTTGTTGAGATGGCGCAATGTGCACAAGAACCGTCCAATGGAATAGCAAGCTCTGTCAAAAGACTTCATCAAGTCCCCCTTAATAGGTAAACGCCTCTTCAATAAAATCAACCACGCCCTCTGTCAGGAGCGGTCGGACCGCTGCTCGCACACCGTCCGCAAATCCTCCACTACCACACACAGTGACGGCCATGGCGCCCACACGATGCCTCATCTCTTCCTGCAAGAGTGCTTCGGGCTTCGGGCGGCCGGCAAACATCTTGACTGTCTCGCTCGAGTTCTCCACGCGGCCCTTGGGTCTTGAGATGAAGAGCTTGATACGAAGGACGTGTTTGCGCTGAGGCATGCGCAAGATCTCGTCCATCCATGGGCGCACCCATTCCAGGCATTCGGTATCGGGAACAGTCCAAATGAGAACGACTTTTTGTGTTGCAGTCGTCTTGTCTCCGAAGCCTGCTACGAGGTGTTTGAGGTACATGACTTGATGGGTGATGCCGACACCGCCTGCAAAAAGAACGCAGGTGCCGTAGGAGTCGAGGCTGTGGTGGCCCCCATAAGGGCCCTCGATGAAGCCCCAAGCGGTGAATTGCTCACTTGGTGACTTGCATGCACGCTCATACATTTGTCGAGTCAATCCTGTGCGCGCACGGCAAATCAAGCTGATTTGGCGCGACTTTTGAGGCGCAAAGGGTGCCATTGGGGTACTGCCCTCAAGGGTAGGTAGAGTCATTTCTTTGGTGTCAGGGGTGAGTGTTGGCGACCATGCGACAGAGAATGGATGTGAAGACCACAGCGACATGCGCGGCATCCACATGTGAATGTGGCATCCAGGTCGAGGAGTCCACTCGCGGACCATGTCAATCGTCACGCGCACTGCCTCGCCAGGCATGGCCTCGACCTTGATGGTAGAGCGCTTCTTGAGGCTGAAGCCATAGTATAGGATCGAGAGCCAGCGGAAGAACCACTCGGCAGCCCAGAAGAAGATGACAAGATGCATCCATGGGACCTGGGGGAGGCGGTGCATCTCAAGGTGCTTGTACAAGCCAATCAACGCAACGATGACCATGGCGCGATGGATGTTGAGAAATGTCTCGTAAAAGGCGTGGCGAAAAGGCGACCAGGCTTGGATGCCAATGAAAGCAAAAGCTACCGTTCCAACCATGCCCCAGCCATAGGAGCCTTCAGTGCGAAGGCCGTTGCCCACTGCAGCCCAACCAGCACCCAAGTGTGTATTGTACGTCCAGGCAGCAGTATGGACAATGGCCTCGGCAATGGTAATGCGGGCTGCCCAACGGTGGAAGAGGTTGAAGTCATCGTACGAAACCTGCAGCAAGGGAATGAGTGGGTTGTTGCGCAGGGCAAAAAGGATGGTTGGAATGAGGTTGAGGGCGGCCAAGGTCCCAGAGCGGCCGCGAAGAGAGGCAATGGTTTCCTTGTAGTCGACATCGTTGTATGGGAGCGCGGCACACCATGCGATGTTTAGGCCAACGTAAATGACGAGCATAATGGTATGCCACCTGCCAGGCAGGGTTCCATTGTCGATTGCGCTTGAAATTTGAAACGAAGCATTGTGCTTCTTCTTCCAGAGGGGCGCGACGAGGACGTGTCTGTTGATCCAGGGCCAGAATTGTGTCTTGTTTGTACTCCAGTAGTTTTGGTTTGTAGGATTTCCCATGACGGAAAGATGGCGTTGGTGGCGCCACCACATGTTGATTAGTCGCAAGACCAAGAGTGTGAAGGCGCACACGCCGAGTATGATTAGGAAGACGTCGACCCATAAGAAGTTGCTCCGCTGGTCGACACCTGTCAAGCCAAACGAGTACTTGAGGCCATCAAACTCGCCGGCGTCCCAGCCCGTGAGGAAGCCATGGCGGGGCTGCAAGTCATTTGCGGTCGCGATAGAATGTTGGACCCTCCGGGGGCGAAGGAAAGCGGACATGTGAGTGAGTGAGTGAGTGGATGTGTGTGTGTGTGTGTGTATATGTACTATGTCTTGGATAGGGAGTGGTTGCACAGAATGGGTAGGTAGTAGGTAGTTGGCAGGCGAAAGAGGGAGGAGATGCAGGGCAAGTTGACGTATTGTTCCCGACAGTTGGAGAATGACGTGTGGCCGTGCTGCGTGTAAAGGAGCAATGGGCAAAATGTGAATGATGCACGACCGGGTGCAGTTGAAGAATGCGAGTTTGGGAGGGGAAGACTGGCCACAGAGATTTATCCCACGGGAGCGTCGCTGGAATGGAGCGTACCCCAGCGATTGGTCTTGACAATGTGGGACAAACAATACCTATTGTTGCCGTCACCGAGAAGACATAACAATGTATGCAGCAGGCTGCAGGAAACAATGTTGGATCAGCGGTGGAGGCACAAGGTGAACGGAGCAGAGCTTGACAGTGCGCTGCACGATCGTCGACGGGGCGCGAAGAAGATCCTAATCCAGCAGGTCCAGAGAGGGGATGATGGCAATGTCGAGGGAGAAGTTAAAGGCTTGAAATAACCATCGACGGCAGCGGTTGGCGATGGCAATTTTGACTGGGATGGTCGGGTCGGAGAGGGGGAGGGGGAGCGGGAGGGTAGAAGAAGGAAGAAGGAAGAAGAAGAAGAAGAAGAAGAAGAAGAAGAAGAGGAAAAAAAGGAAGGGCAGGCAAACAGGATGCAGTGAAACGAAGGTGACAAGTAATAGCTGGGTGACCAAGACTTGGTTGGGCAGAAACGAATGGCTGCAGGGAGACACAAACAACAACAAAGTCGCAAGGGGAGAGTGAATTGAGAGAGGAGCAGGCACTGAGGGTAGAAGAGACTGGGTGAGAGATGAGGATTGAGTCGAGTGGCGATGGCACGACTTGGCCATGCAGGGCAGTCATTGGCCAAGCCATCCTTGGGCTCGTTTCAACGCTGCACCTGGCCGCATCACAGTGGCAGCCAGTCAAACGGGCGTGCCTGAACGCCATGAAACACCCAAACAGGAGATAGCAAGTAGACTTTGGACTGACACGAGACACGAGTCACGAGTCACGAGTCACTTGACAGCCGTGTCAGAAACACCAGGCAATTGGGATTAATGACACCAGAAGACCCTCTACCCGGATTACCGCCGCCGGGCCTTTTCCACCTGCATGTATAACTACCCATTCTGTCCTACCTCGTATTGGTAATTACCAAGTAGGTACGGAGTATTATTATCTATGTACCTATTAACAGTTACTCAGGTAAGACATCAAAATAGGTAGGTATTCATTAGTAGTACATAATTACCTACCGAGTACTCCTGTCCACCAGCCACCACAAAAACAAAAACAAAACAAAACAAAAAACTCCCTGGCTTTTTTTTCGCACTCACTAGGTAATACCTAATTAATATGTACAACAAAACAAAACCCACTCCTCACCCCACGGCTACAAACATGCAACCTGAAACACCCTGCCCATAACTAACCAGCTACCTAGTCCAGGTATTAATTAATACCTCGCTTCCATCTCTCTCTCTCTCTCTCTCTCAAAGTCCAGCCTCCAGAGTCCGCGCCTCATGCATGCAACCTCGTATTACATTTACAACTAATAACTAACTACTAGGCAACTACCAAACACCCGCTTACAAGACTCTTCCTCTCGCTTGTGTGCTGTTATTAGAGAACTTTTACCACCCAACAGCCCCACTTGTCCAACTGTAACTAATGCACTCAACTCAACTCAACTCACTTGCTTGCTTGCTTGCATGCATGAATTTCATTAATTCTTAATTTGGTTGTCTTGGGGCTAGGAATCTAATGTTTTATATGAAGTGGGTTTGGGAGAAGAAGAAGAAAAAAATGGTGTGAGTAATGAGGGGAGAGAGAGGAGAGGACATGTGTTTGGGATCCATGTATACTTCAATGTTCAATCAAGTCTTTGGCTAGGTTTCTCTCTCTCTTTCTCTCTCCCTTGTTTTTTTTTTCCCTACTTGTTAACTTTCTCTCCTCTTCTCACAACGCCATTTCAACTCGTCACTCCACGCTGCTTGCTTTTCTTCACCACGCTAATACGAACAAACAAACAAAAAACAATTGCCATCATCATCGCGCATTGCTCTCTTCATCTAGGTACATCCATCCATCTATGCACTTGTCTCTCTCTACCTCCCCCCAAAAATATCTCCATTTCCCAAATCCAATGCCCCACCCGTTTGACAAAATACAACTCACTCTACTTTACTTTATTTTACTTGCCCTTGCCCTTGTGCATGACTCGGCCCCCCACTCCCAGCAAAATCCATCCCAGCCAATGCCTCCCTTGCCCATGAATCCTGACTCTCGCTCGAATCCCGATTCGCTACTCTCAATCCCCCTCCTCCTCCTCCTCCTCCTCCTCCATCACCACCGCCATGATACCCTCCACCTCCACCCCCCTCACTGCTCTTCTCAGACTCGAAGCTCCATCTCTTATTGTTATGATTACCACTACAACTGTTGTTGCCTTCATGTTGCGTCGCCGTAGTAGTCGTTGCAGAAGAAGAAGCTTGGTAATCGTACGATTGCGAGTCGCTGTAAAAAGGTTGCGATTGGCTGGTTAGACTAGGTTCGCCAGCGCGGAGAATTTCTGGTAATTGCGCGTTGCCGTAGGTTTGTTGTTGGTAGTTGTGGTCGCCAGGGCCGTCGTACGTGTGATTGTTTTGATTGTCGTTGAATGGGCCAGCGCGGTCAATGGGCGAATAGTCCATGAGCCTGTGGCCTTGCTGCGCTAGGAGAGGGAGAAAGTTGGGTTGTGCTTCGGTAGGTGTCTTGTCACTCTGGTCGTAGTGCATGTTGGGGTCGTGTATGTCGGGAGGATAATATGAGCCTAGCTCGTCGGCAGGTAGTTCGCTCATGCCTTGGGGTATGCTGTTGAAGTTTGATTGATCGCTCTGGCCGGGCACTTGTTCTGCAATCGCGCTGGACTGTGCCTGTTGTAGCTGAAAGCTGTTCAGTTGCGCAGTCATGCCCACCGTACTGCCGGCGTGTAGTGACCCCTTGGTGCTGCCTGGTCCACGCATCGGTCCAGTGCTCATGCTGCTTCTGCCTACCGGCTCTTCGCTGATCATCATTTGGTTCTCGGGTCCGTTCGGGTCGCGAATGCTGTATTGCGCAATGGTACGCATCTTGCGTGTTACCCAGCCTGCTAAAATCTTCCCACGCTGTTTCTCGCCAAGTCTGGAACGGTGGAAATCGCCCTTGATGACGAATGCTACAATATCAATGACAAGCTGATGCTCATTCAGAATAGCATTGACAATCACGGGAACCATCGAAGCCAAGAAGTTGCGTCGGAAGATCTCAACAACCACTACAACAAGACCACCAGCTTGGAAGACGGCGCTTTTCAAAGTGTCAGTATCTGTGCCATTTCAACATTCGCAACACAACTTACCAGCCCCCTGGTACAATGTTCCGATGGCAGCGCTCCACAGACTGCTCAATGTCCATACTGAAGTGGTTCAAACCGTAGACATCAAAGGTATCGCCAATACTTCCCAGCACAAACAATACCTGCATATCAACAGGGGCTCCATTGGGACCAATGGGTTTTGTTACGTTGTGCAGGAAGCCTAGATCTCCGGTACGGACGTATCGTACATTCGGGTCGCCGTCAATTGTCCTGCCGTTGAATCGCTCGGCGTCGAGACGATCCTTCGAACCATAGAAGCTATGTGCGTTTGCCTCAGACTGCACCCAGATCTCGCCATACTCGCCAACCAGACAGAGTTGATTGGTCTCAGGGTTGACAATCGATATCTGTGTACTTACAGGTACCATGCCAGAGTCCTGCACAAGTAGTGAGTTGGGTTCGGTATCTGGATCGACAGGCATAATCAGGCCCCGCCGTAGTGCGTTAACATCAAGGTGCAATTCAATAGGCTCGATACACATGTACGACCTCGATGCAACCATTGGATTGAGAACGTGCGAATACACGGTATTAATGGCGGTCCTGTCGAGGCTTGCAGAGGAGAAATGCACGCGAACTCGTTGGTCTGTCGCAAGGTTAGTCTACTCATGAATTCGCAAAGCCAGGGCAAAAAAAAAAGAAAAAAAAAAAGCTTACAAACGTCAGCTCGAGGCCGACCATCCGTGGCGATCATAAGATTCTTGAGCTCATGCAAAGCCATTGTCTTTCCTGCCCCACGTGCCATAGCATGGTCAAGCATTTGACTGGTCGCATAAGCATCCTTGATCTTGTATCTTGACAATGTTTGGAAGAGGATGTTCGGATTGCCCGCAAAGTCAACAGGTGACACCAGGTATGTTGGCGCTGCGAGGAAGATGCCCATGACGCAGGTATGTATGAAGCCCAGACCGATAGTACTTCGCACACACCCGAGGACAGGCCTCGTGCTCGTCATTTGACAAGTCTCCTTTTGCACTTTACAAAGCGCCATAATCTGAGTATGACCCAATTGCACGGCGATTCGTCGTTGATCGGGTGTCCAATACGTCCATATTAGGACGGGAAATCCGGCTTGTACCCAAGCTGGTCGAATGGTCAGCTTAAGATCACGGCAACCGCTGGATTGCTTTGGTGGCTTCGTTGTATTGTATGTATGCGGTACGTTGATCTTCAGTATCACTGCAGATTGTTTAATATGCTGTGCTACTTGCTTAAGCTTCAATAAGTGGTCCACATCAGCATTCACCAAAATCGCTTTGACCTTGAAGTCGGCAAGAATGTGAAGCAATGCAGGCGCATCTTCGTTGAGTCGATTTTGGTCGATGGGCGCCATAGGAACAGCGACTGCGCCAAGCACAAAGCAAGCGTGAATAGCGTAGACAAATTCTTCCGAATGCGTGTACATGAGTAACAGGTGGTCGCCTGGCTGTACCTTGACCTTGTTCTTCAGGTACATGGCGACGCCGGCAACCTTTTGGTCAAACTTCTTCCAATTGACCCCTTTGCCTTCTTTGCCTCGGCCGTCTACAGTGCAGTAAGCGAGCTCTTCTGCCTGGCGCGATACACGCCATTGCGTCAGGTCGTGTATATTTGAGAACTGGTTCAGTGGTGTCGATGTCCTGTCATCAATGACAACTTCACGGTGGTCTACCCCAGAATATTGCTTGTCTTGTAACATGAGATACTGCTGCCGTACCATGGATGCATCAAATGACCACATGCCACCGGCCGGATCATCACCCAGTGCGATGTTTTGGACGGATCGTTCGACACCGAATTTGACGTGAACACATGGCAGGGAGCCATTGTCAAACTCTCTTCGACAGAGCATGTTTCCTATTTCACGCCGTCCATTCTTAATCACGCGCGGAAGTGTATTTGGTGCGGTGATCATGACACAGTACACTCGCAAGTGATGCTCTTGATAGAGTATTTCCATGCACCTTTCGGATAAAGAGTCCAAAAATGGAATATCTAGTTGTTGTGGCGGACCACCGGGGTTCGTTGGCGCCGTTGATGCAGCTTGGGTTTCAATCAGAATAATGGGTAGATATTCTCCATTTACATAAGAATCAAAGGCCGAGCTGTATTCACTTAGCATAGCCTAGCGATGAGACTTCATCTCCACTCACCAATCATATATCTTGGGCACCGCCTTCATGATGCTTGTGACGAGGTGTTGCACAAAGAAGTACCTGTGCTCAGCCTCTAGACCATTTTCGACCCATTCGACACGTTGTCGTATTCTGTCCTCGTACAGACCCAAGACAAATATCTTGCCCTCTACGACACAACCAAGCAGTCCAGTACGAAGAAACTCGAGCTCTAGCAGCTGCGGCGTAGGACTGCCTTCCACGAAGCGATACGGGCGTGCATGGAAAATCGTCTCGGTATGCTTTTGGAGCTGCCAGAAACCACCAGAAAGCGATGGTGAGTCCACCCAAATCTCGCCCACCGAATAGGGGGAGCAGAGCAAGCTAGTTTCAGGATCCACCACGGCAAGTGTGGCATCTGGAATGGGGTAACCAAATGCACCAACTCTCATTGTACCAGGTTCGTTTGCGCGTTTGCTTGCTTCTTCGCCTATAGCCAAGACGACAATGTCATTCATCTTCAAGGCTTCTTTATCAAGAAGCATCTCCGTTAGTTCTGTGCGGTCCTTCTTCTGTTTGACCTTTTTCGTTGTGTTGCCACCACCAATCAGACTGGAATAGCCATTGACAGCGCTAGGTTCTTCTGCCTTGCCGTCTTCTTCTTCTTCATCTTCTTCCTCTGCTATGCTAAGTGGGCACCCCATACGTTCTTCGCCACCCAACCAATCACGCACAGAGATGATCATACCGCCATGTTCGGGCAAGCAAAGCATTGGAGCAATCAACTCTCGTGCTCTAGGATTTCGCATGGGCCTGAACCACCTGTCGCCGAGGATTTCGTGGAACTCGCAGTCCACAGTGAGCGTGTCGATTAGACAGATTTTGACAGACCCAAAATTCGGCTCTGAATTCTTCTTGAAGTTTCGCGTAGCCATAGGGTCCTGCTGATAGTTGTACGCCGCACGTTTCAGACCTGGATAATCTGCGACAAGAATGCTTGCTTTATACTTGGTGATGAGATGGGCGTAGAGACCCGGTGTCTCCATAGTGGACGGCTCAGTCCATACTGTAGTGTGTCCGCCGTAGACGGCAAAGAGCACTCCTAGGATCATACCCCCACTTTCGCGAGGATCCAGGTAACTAAGAATGTTTTCGATGGGCGAGCTTCGGGACGTAGGTGCAATGAACTTGCCATTGTGGTCCCTTAGGTGGGCACCAAATGTATCTGTGCTCTCCTTGCCTGAAGGTATAGTGGTAATCATAGCACTCACGCAAGCCATCTGGTGCATGATGGTTCGATGGCTTAGCACAACGCCTCGAAGATCGCCAGTGGGGGCGCGCGAGAATTCAATGTAGGCTACTTCGGGCACTTGCAGTGCTGGCGTATCGTCGTGCTTCTTTGGATGGTAGCTGCCAAACTCGTTCGTCTTCCACCACTCGACTCCGCTGGGCCACTTCAATCGGTTCTGGCTAATGTCACGGTGAAACGACTTTAGGTTATTGTCCGTCGTCAAGGCGAGATGGGCTTGGGTTGTGGTCAAGAGGAGAATAAGCTTCTGGTAGTCATCAACGCTATTGATGGGCACTGCAACCACACCTGCGATGAAGCAGCCCAGCAAGGCAACAACAAACTCGATGACCTCTGTATCCCTGTACACCAGTGCTACGCGATCCCCACGATACAGATTGCTCTTGTCTCGGATGACCTTGGCAACCTTTTCAGCGCGACTAGCAACCTTCTCCCATGTTATCGACGCCACTTCTTTGCCCTTTGGATCCAGCACCCAAAAGGCTGTTTGGCGTGGCTGGGTGCGCCCACGGTGGCGCAAGACAGCGCCTATGTTGTCAAACTTGGACATTTTGGTGTTTGGATTGTGTGGGTCGTATACGTCAAAAGGGAGATCGCGGGGCTCGAGCGGCATCATGGCTTCGACGACGCCGGCGCCCGGGAGGTCGTTGGGGTTCATCATGGGAGGTGGAATGGCAATGGTGGGGGAGAAGGCGGCATCGCCGCTGGAATATCGATGCGGCCCGCCATATGAATCTCGCTGGTCCTGCATCTGCTGGCCGGTAAAGTCTGAGAAATAGCCCTGGTTCACGTCCAACATGGTGCTTCTCCTGCTCATGTCTCCTCCATCGTAGTGTGGCTGCGAGTCGGGATTGAAGGCAAAGTTGGAGCCCATCATTGTGCCCTCGCGCGAATAGCTGCCGTACTCGGGCGTGCTGGGCCGCGGGAGGAAGGTCTCGCTGCCCTGGGATAGCTGGGACGAATTGCGCTGGAGCGAGTTGGCGCGCAGGCCCAGCTGCTTCTCTTGGAACCGGCCTACTTGGCTGGGGGGGTATGCCATGTACTGAGAGGCAGCCCCCGTGCTGCTGCTCGAGGCGGCATACTGGGACGCTGCCACCAAGCTCGGGCTGGGGCTGCCGCCATATTGCGACTCTGAGCGGGGGAGTTGAATGGTCGGAGGCTGCGGCGGGCCGTTGGGAGCATGTGCAGCAGCAGCAGCAGCAGCAGATGTTGAGCTGCCCGCCAGACTGTGCAGGCGCAAGTGGCCCTGCAATTGAGCAGCCTGTTCAGGGCCCAGATACTGCGACAAGAGGACAGTTCTTCGCTTCTCGTACCTGTGCAAGTAGGGAGTTAGCACACCATGGTCCAAGAGAGACAGCTGCGGCAGACGCGCCAACGTGTGCGGGCTGCTGCGGACTGCGACGGACCCCTTCTGTGTGATGTCGCCCTCCTCCAGCTCGTGGTCCAGCTCGTGCAGCTTTGCCTGCAGCTCTGGGTTGGACTCGGCCATGGCCAAAGGAACAGGTTGCAAACCGCGGGCGCGCGGGCCGATCAGGTGCAGCGAGAGAGGGCCGTGGCAGGTGGTGGAAACATGCCAAGTTCAAGACTCAAGAATGAATGCGTGGGGCACATCAATGGCGTCTGCCCCGGTGTGGAAAGGATGGGTGTCAAGAATGAAGAGTGAGTGTTGTTATTACAACTATGGGACTTGTCAACTGTGTACCACCACCACCAGTAGTTAATTATTATTACCTAGTAGGTATGATGACGTTGGCCACCACAAGAGTCAAGACTTACCTAGGACTAACTAATTAATTACCACCTGCCATGTGTTAGTCAGCCGTCACAACCGTCATTTAGTACTTGTTATTATTATTATTAGTTAGTGAATTACTTAGCTAATACTAGGTAGTTACCGTTGTGCCTCGGTTCGAGGACAGGACAGTCGCTTTAACGCGTGCTCAAGTAGGGAACCATGGCATGGGACACGGCCATAACAGTGGCTACATATAATTATGCCACCATCTGCCCCTTTCACTCTGATCCAGAGCTGCTCCAACAGCTGGTATTACTGACCTCGATAGATAACTAGCCAAGCACATAGGTACAAGTACATAGGTACAACTATTCTATCCAGCGTCATGGCGACACTCATCCGCCCGCCGCCGCCCAACCATTCACAATCACCCATCGAAAATGTCCTCGAACTGACCCAGCTGTCCGACATCGACCCCAATCTCTTCACCAACACCAGGCCACTATGGCATCCCCCAGGCGCCCGCGGCATCTTTGGCGGCGCCGCAATTGCGCAGACTCTCAGCGCTGCCCAAAAGACGGTCGACCCAGACTTCACCGTCCACTCGATGCACTGTTATTTCGTGCTCGCCGGCAACTCTGAGATTCCCCTTATATACCATGTCGAGCGCGTCAGGTCAGGAAAGTCGTTTGCAACCAGGACTGTGCAGGCGCGACAAAGGGGCAACGTCATCTTCACAACTACCATGAGCTTCGTGCGCCAGAACAGTGGTGGTGAGCAAAAGGTCGAGCATGTATACCCCATGCCCAGCGTACCTGCGCCCAGCGAAGACATGGATGGTCTGGACATCAACCCTGGCGGCTTGGGTCCCTTTCAAAGCCAGAGGTTGCCGATTGAAAATGGTAAGTCGGTCTTGGCCCAAGTCTCCTGCGACATGGGAAAGCTGATTAGGTAGCGCAGACGACTCGCCCTATCCACACTCCAAGAGATGCCGACAATGGATGAAAGCACGCGGCACGATTTCTCCTGCTGGTGGACACGAAGCACACCTCTCTGCCATCGCATACATGTCGGACAGCTACTTTATTGGCACCATTGCACGCGCACACAAGCTCTGGCGATACTCGGTGGCGCGCAAGAGCAAGTCCAAGTCAAGCATAGACGAAGAGGTTCTCAAGAAACTTTTGAAAATGGATGACGCCGAACTGAAGCGTTTGAAGTATGTCGACGAGGCAGACATTGAGCGCATCCGCAGTCTGAGGAACGGTGAAAGCTTAAATGAGGACCCCAAACCTGAAATCGGCATGATAGTCAGCTTGGACCACGCCATTTATTTTCACAACCCGCGTAGCTTTAGGGCTGATGAGTGGATCTTTACTGAAATGGAGACTCCATGGGCTGGCGACGGTCGTGGCTTGGTATTCCAGCGCATGTACTCCCAGGACGGTACCCTCATTGCGACATGCGTTCAGGAGGTGAGTTTGCTGTAATTAATTACCCTGCCGCGCTGTCCAGATCTAACTGTACTGCAGGGTGTTGTGCGACTCAAGCAAAACGACAGCAAGCTATAGACTGATTACCTAGACGACGTGTTGTTCAGACTTTTGATAGAGTACCATTACTAGTTAATGGATGACTTACATAGTAATCATCCCTTCGCTTCTGCTCTAGGTGCATGTGACCATGTCGTAACTGAAATCGGCAACAAGTGCAGCTCGTAATTATTGGGACAAAAGTCAAGATTGGCCGACATGCGTACTAATTAATTACCTTCAGCAATGCGACAGTGAGGCGTTTGAGGGGTAATCTTAACTAACCAAGACGCTAAACCTCCCTTCTCCCATGGCCTCCGAAGACGCTGCTCAATGTCACTGACAGATGGATTAACCCGCACTCTCTAGTAGAGCATTGCCACCTATTAATTAGTAGGTACGCATTTGAGAAAACCAGGAGCCTCTGTGTTTTCAAGCCAAGCATAGTCCTGCATCATTTGTCCACTGGAGCCAAAAGTGGAACAATGCTCTCTCACCTGCTGACAGATATTTCCTGACCTTTTACTATTCGACGCTTGTGCCACATCTGGATCCAAAGGAATGAACACTAAGCAAGCCGCATGCCTCAATTGTCGCAAGAGCAAAATCAAGTGCCGCCGCGATGAAGGGGCCGTCATCTGCGAGCGCTGTCAGCACACGGGGGTCGAATGTGTGATTCCCGAATTTCACATTGGAAGACAAAAGGGTGTGAAAAAGCGAGTCTTCCTGCATTATTAATCGCCCTTATCAGCTGACCCGAGATAGCAAACGTTCGGGACTAGAAAAGGCCATTTACCAGGTCGAAGAAGCTATCAAGAAGCGCAAGTCGGACATTACTACCAATCACACCACGCTCGAGCACTTGAAGAAGCTTCTTCACGCTGAGCATGAAGCGAAAAATCAAGCCCTTTCTGCACACGGGTCTGGCCATGCCCATGTCTCGCCAGACAGAGATGTAATAGCTGGCCCGTCAAACGACGATCACTTTGCTCTGGAAGACGTTGAGAATCCTCTTCAGCTGCTCGCCCGCGCATCCGATCTGCGCATTGCTTCTCCTCTCTCTCTCGACAACAGCACTTCGACGCCCGGGAGCCGACTCAATAGTTGCGATGCGGCTCATGACCTCGATTTCCATCGATTCTTCTTGCCAATGAAGGCCTATCTCGACCAAGGCCCTGGTTTAGACCCTATTGATGTCGGTCTTGTGACCCAAGAGGAAGCTGAAATGCTGCTGTTGTATTTCCACAAAAGACTGGCCCATACTAGATGGGGCCTTGATCCTATGGTGCATACTTTGCCTTTTGTTCGCAGTCAATCCGCTTTTCTATTCACAACACTACTGGCCATGACGGCGATTTTCCTGCCCGAGACTTCTTCTTTGGCCAAGCGACTACTGTTACACCGCAGGTTTCTTGCAGAGCAGGTCATTGTGAAAAAATATAGATCTGTTGAAATAGTCCTCGCATTCATGGTGAGCATTCCATGGATGCCCCCAGGTTCATATGCAAGCGATGACGACACGAGCCAATACCTTGCCACATCTTTGTCTATTGCACTGGATCTATCCCTAGACAAAATCATCACGCCTTCAACCTCCTTCACCCAAGACCACATCCGACAGATTCCCAAGTCTGAATGCATGGATGCCGCGAAGGCACTTTCCATGGACGGCTTTGGAGATGTGGACCCCGAGTCGGAGTGGGGTCAGAGGCTGCTGCGACGTCGAGAGCGAGTCTGGATTTCACTCTTTGTGCTGGAGCGCGGCGTCTGTCTGGCTCGAGGTCGGAGCTACTGCGTGCCCAAGACCTGCCTCATCAATCAATGTGATAGATGGCACGATCATGCTCGTGCCTATACTGAAGACGGACCACTCGTATCCATGGCAGTGCTACGCCGAGATTTGGATGATCTGTTCGCAAACGTGAGATCGCGGTGCGATAGCTATCGCCCTGTTGATAATGGTTCCAAGGTTGCTAAAGAAATCGACTGGGCTATTGAAAGCTTCTTCGAGATCTGGTCACAAACATGGACCTCTGTGATTGGCAATGCTGAGAACAAGGCGCTGCCACCCTACGTTGAGATCTTGGTCACACACACGAGGCTTTCGACGTATAGCATGCTCTTGAATCATCCAAGTGCTCCTGCAGAGGTCAAGCGCTCGTTTCGCGCTTCCACGCTTTCATCCGCCCTCAATGTCATGCGTGCAGCGATACAGGGCGAGTCGCGCTTGATGTCGATGCCGAACAACACAGTCACTATGATTTGCTTTGCAGCAAGCATCGCCTTGGCTCTCAGTGCACCAGTGTCGGGGAAGAGTGGCAACAAGAACCTTGCACCCAGCGTGCGAAACCTCATCGAAGAGACTGCTACCGTTCTCGAGCGTATAGGCAATACGCCAAGCCATCGTAATGGCTCGTCTGTAGTCTATGGCCGTTTTCTCCGGGTTCTTGTCAGACAAGCACCCGATGCCGCTGTGCCTCCTGTTGCGCAGCGAGATGACCGCTGTTTGAGTCTTGGTAGTTCTTCACAAGGGCCTTTTAACCAATACATGAAAAGAGACACGTCAACGGCAAATAGCGGCGCAGTGCACGATCGAGTGGCTAATTTTCGGCCGGAACCTCTGGACTTTTCTGCAATGAGCTACAACGAAGTCAATGAGACGGTGACAAACTCGGATCTCTTCTCGACGGCGATGCTAGACCTTCCATGGGATAACAGGAACCCACTCATGTGGACGGATTGGACGAATCTTCCTGATTTTAATTTTCCTTGATGGGAGAGAGGCAGAGTTGTGATGCGTGAATGATGATACCTAGATGACTTGGAGTCTGTTCTTCGTCTCTTCTCGAATTTCTGTGCTCACTGTCAGCTTGAAGATGTATATACTTGGGTAATAAAGCGATGTGAGGCCATGAAGTATAGAGTATTATGACCTGAGGAGGGTCGGGACTCGGGACGAGCGAGTTGTGAAGCACGCCGTGCGCTAACCAAGTGACGTGAGTGGGCGGCAGTCGGAAAGTCTCGGGGTGCGCCAAGAAAACCGAAAGATTCTCAATCCTCAACGTGCTATTATCTCCGTCCGTCCATCCTCACAACACCACGTCCAACTCCACTCCTCTCCACTCGTCTCCTCTTGTTGTCGCTTCATCCCACAGTTTGGCACAATGTCTGCTGTCCAGTCCAAGGTCGACGCCGCCAAGGCCAACCTCGCCGCCAAAGCTGATCCCAACGCCCCCACGGGCCTCGCCCTGTACTCGCGGTTCGCATTCGCTGGTGCTGTGTGCTGCTCAGTCACCCACGGTGCCCTCACGCCCGTCGATGTGTAGGTCTCAGCCTCTTTCGAAGCGCCCGCAGTCGCCAATGGCCCGCCCAAAGAGCCACCCAAATGCGCTGCAGGCCCTGACTATGGCGCCAGAAAATGCAAAGCTAACTTTTTTTTTCTGCACAGCGTCAAGACCAGGATACAGCTCGACCCCGTCACCTACAACACTGGCCTGATCGGTGGCTTCAGGAAAGTCATCGCTACCGAGGGCCTTGGCGCTATCTGGACTGGCTTCGGTCCTACTGCTGCTGGTTATTTCCTCCAGGGTGCTTTCAAGTTTGGTGGATACGAGCTGTTCAAGCAGCAGGCCATTAACTTGGTCGGCTACGAGACCGCTTCCAACAACCGCACTGCTGTCTACCTCGCCTCATCCGCCTTGGCTGAGTTCTTCGCTGATATTGCCCTCTGCCCTCTTGAGGCTACCCGTATCCGTCTCGTCTCCGAGCCCACCTTCGCCAATGGCCTTATCGGTGGATTCGGCAAGATCTTGAAGAACGAGGGTGTCGGCGCCTTCTACTCTGGTTTCGGCCCCATCCTGTTCAAGCAGTATGTCCACTTCCACTGACCACTTACGAGTGATTGACAATTTGTCAGGGTCCCATACACCATGGCCAAGTTTGTCGTGTTCGAGAAGGTCAACGAGACCATCTACGGCTTCGTCGACAAGAACACCACCTCCTCTGGCATGCAGACCGTCTACAACCTGTCCTCTGGTCTCATTGCTGGTTTCGCCGCCGCCATTGTCTCCCAGCCCGCCGATACTATGCTTTCCAAGATCAACAAGACCAAGGGTCTTCCTGGAGAGGGTACCACCAGCCGCCTGATCAAGATCGCCAAGGAGCTCGGTCTCCGTGGAAGCTATGCTGGTATTGGTGCTCGTCTCTTCATGGTTGGTACTTTGACT